>CAWUFW010020390.1:0-153166 GCA_963921515.1 Calotriton arnoldi
GCGCTGTTTGCGTGCACTTGTTGTGTGTGTGCCTACCTGCGTCTCCGCGGTACGTTGCGTCCTTGGTGGTGCATCAGCAGAAGCATGGGAAGGGCCTGCAGTGCTGGATTCATGCCCGGGGTGCCGCTTCTTCGTTGTCCGTGCTCGGCGTCCGTGTTTCCGCCTCTCTTTCACGTGCGGTGTCTCTTTGCCGTGGGAGCCGTTTGTTTGCGGCATCGTAATTTATGCGCCGGGCGGGACGTGTTTCGTCGGACGGTGTGTGTCAGTTGTGCTGCGCCGCTACGTGAACGGGCGCACTTTGATGGCGGACGGTGTTGCTGGCTTGCCGGCGGTGTTTGGCCTGCTTTTCGCATCGTAATTGGGCGGGCGTGTGGACTGCTGCGTGCCGGCGGTAACTGGTGGTTTTTGCATCCGCCAGCACGGCGGTAGTGCTTCCGCCCGCCATCGTAATGTGCCCCTTAGAAACAAAAACATTCGTTATTACATTAATTCACTTTTTTTATTTCCTACCCTATAACACCACACAATTCACAACCCACATCTAAATTTTTTTTAAATGTACTTCCTCAACTAACATAATTAATTAACAACTAAAGAAATATTATTCATTAAAAAACAAATTAAAACTCATAAAATGTATTTAACTTCCCACACGTTACCCCTATAATCCCCACAACCCACAGCTAAAATTAAACTGTAAAAAAATAATTACACAATTTAAACTTATTTAGCAACCAATTATAAAGTAAGTAAAATTAATTAACTCCCCAGACACTATACCCCTTTAACAATAAAACCCGCACACAAAAAATATAAACAAATACCCTAATTAAATATAAATGAATTATTTAATATTAATGATCAACTAATTTTTAATTAAACTAAATTACTTCCCACCCTTTACCCCTATAAACCCCACAAGCCACACCTAAAATTACACAAATTCCATGATTAATTTTTCAATTAATTAATTAATATTATTTAACAACTAATTATTAATTAATTAAACATAAATTACTTCCCACCCTTTACTTCATAAACCCCACAACCCACACCTAAACAAAATCACACAATTACTATAATAAATTATCAATTGATTAGTTAATATAAATTAACAACTAATTATTAATTAATTAAACATAAATTACGTCCCACCCTTTACCCCGATAAACCCCACAACCTGCACCTAAAATTAATTACACAATTTCCGTAATTAATTTTCAATCAATTAATTAATATTAATTAAGAGCTAACTATGAATTATTTAAAAATAAATTACTTCCCACCCTTTACCCCATAAACCCCACGACCCACACCTAAAAAAAAAATCACACAATTAGCATAGTTAATTATCAAGTAATTAATTAATTAATTAATTAATATTAATTAACAACCAATTAATAATTAATTACAAATAAATAACTTCCCACAATTAAAGCTATAAAATCTAAAATAAATAAATAAAAATAATCATTAATTTATTATAATTAAATTACTTCCCACCCTATTCCCTATATACTCACAACCCGCTACGGAACTAAAAAAAGCAAAAGTTAATTAAAATAAAATTCATAACTACTAAAAATTTAACACATATATTAAAAAACAAACAATACTTATACAAAAAAACATACATCACATACATTTAAGTTATAAACTAAAATACATAACACTAATTAAAAAATCGATATTTTAAACATCTATATTTTTGCGAACAATATTAATGACTTCTTTATTTTTAAAAACAATATTTCTTACCTTAAATTCAATATTCTTGACCATGATATTCGTGCTGTCGATATTTCTGAATCACGATATTTCCAACTCAATATTTGTGTAAGTCGACATTTCCAACTCGATATTCTGTCTCAACACTG
The DNA here is from genome assembly GCA_963921515.1 of Calotriton arnoldi. Lineage (NCBI taxonomy): Eukaryota > Metazoa > Chordata > Amphibia > Caudata > Salamandridae > Calotriton > Calotriton arnoldi. The sequence continues at coordinate 1,878 of CAWUFW010020390.1, forward strand.
CTAAGGACCAAGCATTAATCAGGGCACAGTTTAAATGACAGTTGATAACACTGTCATCAATGGGATGATAAAGAAGCAAAGATACTGCTGGGAATGCCATTAGAGAGTTATGTAAATGTTAATACTGGATGTGCTCAAATAATCTCAGCAGGTCTGTTCTGGGATGGTAATTTCTTTTTAGGTTTTGCCTGCACAGCGCTTGCTCTGTGCTTGAGAAATCTATTGTTTTTAATATAAACTTAAAAGGGACTTACATCCTGCCTCCTCTCTTTCCTGGCTTCTCATTGGTTCCTGTGCGTGCCACTTACCTTTCCTCCATTTCTATTAGCTGTAGTATATTTTCCTGCATTTACCAATGCTTGCTCCTTGTCTGCTTCTCTTTAGGTTCCCCCCGCTGAAATACTGTTAACATCCGCTTTGGTGGAGCTATATTTTCATAAAGTTTTGCCTTTTACTATTGCAGCATATTTATATAACAATTTATCACCCGGAGCAATTAAGTGATTTGCATAGAATCACAGGATATTGCGCGGCGCCGCCGAGACTCGAACCGGGATCACCAGCTCTTGAGTCAGCAGCTCTGGCCGCTGTGCCACATCCTCTCCACTCCCGCGTTATCTGTCAGGGAGCTCTTTCCTTCTCCCGGACGAAGATTGATGAAAACAGCTCTTTATTCATTACCTAGGCGAAACCAATGCATTACCAATGCTTGTAGTCATAGCTAAAGACAGAGCTTCGTTGAAAAGAATGGAAAACCACAGAATTTACCATGTTAGGTGACTTAGCCAGATGTAGAAACACATTTTCCCATAGACACAGAATCTGCAAAATTGTTTGATACACCTGGCCCTAGAAACCAACTAAGGGCCCAATTTACAAAGGGCCTCCGCACTCGTGGCGGAGGCCCCGCAGTCACGGCAGGACCTCCGTATTGCAGTTACTCATTGTGGGCCCCCACCATGACTGAGGGGCCTCTGCCACGAGTGCAGAGGCCCTTTGTGAATCGGCCCTTTGTGAATCAGCCCCTGAATCTGTAAAAGGAGAGCAGCACATAGAAAGACCTCTCTCTGCTTTAAGGCAGCAAGGAGGAAAAAAAACACCAGAGTGACACACCATACGCCACTGCACACCCGAGCAGATTTCATGTAAGAGTTATTCCAGGCATCAGTTTTCATACACTACATACTGTACAGCATGCTGAAGAGATACTATACAGTAGGGATCAGAAAAGAGACAAACCTTTTGCCTGTTAAGCTGAGAAGACTAGAAAAGGATCAAATACTGTTCAGAAAGAAGCATACTGAGATGAATTATGGCCAAACTTTTTCTGCCCCTTATCATAAGTTATTGTGTAATACATAAAAAACACCAACATATTTTACAGCATGTAGTGCCAGAAGTGATCTAATGCAGCGCTTCAGAACTTTTTGACTTCCGTGGGCCTGCACTGAATCACTACTGGAAGCCAGAGATCACCTACCTAAGCAATTTCAATTATTTGCATCAATACACAAAAATAGAGAAACAAGTATACATCAAATACATAAATTATAAAATATTTTATTTAATTACCAAACAAAAAATATACAAAAGTTTGGAGCTTTTCAAAATAAATTTTTATAAAAGACAAAGCGATATGCGAGATTCTAGCACACTGCTTTGTCTTTTTGCTCCTAGTGCACACTATTTTTTGTCAGTGCATGCCAGTGCGTCAATTGAGGCCACCAATAGTCCATACTAGATTTTGGGGCCGATTCCGATTCGGGCCGGAAATCTCTCCGACCGAGCCAGACCCGGAGAGATTTCTGACCGAATCGGACCCGTGCAGCCCGACTGAACGAGTACGATGCGTCCGTATGCTATCGGACTCGAGTCGGTCGGACTCCCATTGAAGTCAATGGGAGCCGGTCGTACAACGCGTACGCGGGCTCCCATTGCCTCAATGGGTGTGAGGCGAACAAGAGCGCCCCCTACAGCGGGTACGCGGCGAAGCGACTCGCGCTGTACACGCACAGGTAGGGGGACCCATGGGTCCCCCCCTGTGTGCGACTCGCGTGGCTGCGCGCGCGCAGGGGTCCGACACGGACCCCCGAAGTACGGCTCTGACTGCTCTTTCGAGCCGGACGGCACGTGTCGGTCGGATCTGCTCGCGGCGCGCATCAAACTTACCCGGCCGGGGAACGTCTCCATTGCGCGGTGCGAGTCGTGTCCGAGCGAGTCGGTCGGTGCGGTTCGACCCAGGAACGAGTCGGTCGGAGCGGTTGGGACGCCCGAACGAGTCGGTCGGCGATTTCGCATTGTACTCGCTCGTCCGGACGCGCGTACGAATCGGTCGGGAAATAGGGCTCCGAATCGGATCCGGTTAAGCCGAATCCGATTCGGAGCCCTACCAGCCGAGATCGGAATCGGCCCCTATGTCTGCTGTACTTGTCTGCTCCCATGAATCAAGCTAAAAACGGCAACAACATTTTTTGCCTCAAATTTCAAATTGCTTCACAGCTACACACTGTTTCATATTTTTCAAGTTTTATTTTTATTAAGGGCTGCTTTAAACAAGTCTTGCTTGAAGATTGATATTGCAAGAGAAGGCTCACCAGCCATATTTAAATAAAAATACCTTTGGCTACAAACCACTTTGTACATCCAAGGAAGCAAGCATTTTTGGAATTTGGAATAGGTATGGAAAATGCGACTGCTCTTAATTTAGACAATAAGCACACTTATTGGACAGATTGGACGAACGGCAAAATGTGGTATTTCCTGCTCCAGATGCATACTGGCACAAGAGCGTTTTGCCCGTCGCCAGTGTACATAAATGCCAACATTTAACAAGTGGGAGGTTTTAAAAAATATATTGGAATGCCCCCCCCTTACAAACATTGAATTATGGACAATTTCTCGGCTTGAAACATAGCAGCCAGTAATCCAAACCGTAGCAGAGTAAGCCATTCCTGAATCCTCCAGTGGAATTAACACCGAGACAGTGGACACTTCCTTCAAGGGCCGTCGGTGGTGGGGATAGCTTGTTAACGCTGCGTATCAGCTTTGGCAGCAGATGCCCATCACTATTAACAGCTCTAAGCGACCTGAAGATGTATAGGTTTACGCAATCAGACTCCCAATAAGGACCACTCCTGACCAACGGGGGTCAAGTCACCGAATCCCCGCGCATTCAAAATCCATGAACACCAACCCGCACATAGGTGGGATCCATTAGCATCAGTTCTTTTTCACCCCTGAAAAAAGGGAGATTTCTCCTACAGCCTCCTGTCGAACCCCTTCCCAAAGGCTCTGACCACGAAGACCCGTTTCCATGCAATCCCCTATGCTCCCCCAGGCCTCTCCATAGCTGCCAAGGTTTGAGATTGCCATGCGTGACATGTTCATATTTTCAGTGTAATTATGAGTGACATTTCAACGACTATGAGTGACACTTTCTCTCGAGCAAAATCAAGCAATGAAGACGAGGGAAACATATAAGTATCAGAAATTACACCCATTTGAGCAAGAGAAACTTTAAAAAGATCTTAAAACTAGGCCTGGGCGGAAAACTACGCTACGCTTGCGTAGTTTGCGCAACTACGCGCTACGCGAATTGCACGTAGCACAGTGCAAAAACGCGTAGCGTAGCAGGCATTTTTTGCTTGCTCGCGGTCCTCAGCGTCAAGTTGGCGACCTCGAGCGAGCAAAATGACATCCCGGCGAGACTTTTTCCTCGTTCGCGATCAGCAACATCAAGTTGCCGATCGCGAGCGTGGAAAATAAACCTCCCGGCGAGATTCTCAACGTGGGAAGGTCAGGTTTCTCATTGCGAGTGGTCGCGATGAGAGACTACCAGTCCGCGTTGAGAAAACTGCCGCTCGAGTACAAATCTACTCGAGCGGCAGAAAACGACCGCTTGCACTGTGCAAGATGCCGTTTGCAATGATTGCACAGTGCGGACAAGCATCCGGCACTGTGCAATCATTGCGAACAGCATTTCCTACCGCACTACGCAGTTCGCGTAGTGCTACGCGTAGCTCGCGTAGTGCGAAGTGCACTTCGCATAGCTACGCGTAGCGCTACTACGCGAACTACGCCCAGGGTTACTTAAAACTACTGCAAAGCACCAAAATAAAAGGGCACTTAGGAAGTAAAGGGGTGGCAAGAGGCTTGCTGAGTGGGAAAGAAGCATTCGACTTCCCTGGTGGAAAGACTGAGCAGCACAGACAATGCAAATGATCTGATGTGAGGCCCCAATATGCACAACACGGATCGTCAGCTGCATATTAATTGAGTCAACACAGTCAGCTGACTTGCGGGTAGGCATTGGGCATTAGGCAATTGTCAGGCAAGTGTCAGGCTGAGGCGCACTCAACCTCACATAGATAGGTCACAGCCGGCAGCCACAGCGCTGTAGTGTTATATTTCAAAAGCTACACTCTCAACCTTAATAAAAATTATCCCGAAGCGGTCTGCCCAGGTTAGCACGCTGCTACATACCCAGCCCTGCAGCCAGCGGCACAGGTAAGCTGCTTAAAAGGACAGTTGGAACTTGCTGACCTAATTGGTGGGGGGTTCTAATAAAGTGTGTTGCATTACTTATTCACTGACTGTGCCTGGAGTGGAATTATGAGGATGATGACACCACATTTGGCTATCATGAGCTGGATATTATCATGCGCTTCACTGTTGCATGGCCAAGGGGGTAAAGTATATCAGGCAGAACTTCAGTAACACCGACCAGCACGCAGCTGCTGATCACGCGGCGCTGCACCGCTAAAAGCAAATGTAGATTACACTCCGCTGGCACTGTCACTTACTCAAGGTGAACACAGGTTTACGGGCCGGCCGCCCACCTCCTCAGACACTCCTGGCCTCTGAACATCAACTCCCTCGACAAATGTGCACGTTCCGTGTCCCGGCATCAGATGAGCCGGCATCAGATGAGGACTGATGGGATTGAGTCCTGTGATCACGGGGTGACCGTGACAAGGAATCCCCCTGCACCACGAGGAGCGGCTGCGGTCCAGGACTCGAATCGACCGCGGCCGTTGCTGTGCGCCATGATTCTGATCATCATGGCTGCTCAGTGCTGCAGGTTGCAGTGCCCCTGAGGCATCACCACTCCGGCCACCAGACTGAGTTGTAGGTGATGGGTCCGGTGGTCGTCTATTTTCAGCACTAGCCTCAGCCTGCAGGCACAAGTCACTGCGCGGTGTACAGCCAGCGTCAGGCTGCCTGCTTGGCCGCGAAAACAGAAACGACAGTCAAGTCTGCCGCGAGTGGCCTGGCCTGCCTATGTGTGCATGTGACACACTCTATCAGTGTTTGTGGGGCTGTCTTGGCAGTAGTCATTGGCCAAGCAGACTGACTCACTCGACTCAGCACTCGTGACGTCAGGTCTGTCAGTGATCTTGCCGTGGGCCGTAACATGACGAACAACTTATTACTTTGTACCTCAGCTTGAGCCCAGAGCGAGTTGACCCAGCCACCAAAGCCTGCCACAAGCAGCGTGGAACACGCGCTGCTATATTTCTCATTGTGCTATTAGCAGCGCTCTGGCTTGTTGACAGCCGCGACAAAGCGCTATAAATGCGTGACTTTGCATTTCAGTGCGGTGATGCGGATCACCACACTGAAATGCGTTAGTCTCTCCACCGCTGGATCCCACCTCTGCTGGCCCACAGCAGACACTCTGGTTCTTGACTTCTGCCCGACGCCCAGATACAAATTTGGTTATGATTTCCTTAACGATACTTCTGCGGCACCGGGGATTTCGGCCACCCTGAACCTACCGATGTGTATTCAACCCGTCCCGGTCCTCAAACCGGGGCAATACCTTTCTATCGGGTAGAGGGCCCCTATTTAACCTTTTGGTTGCAGCGTACCTGACCTGCAGTCTTCGTTGGCACTATTTATCCCGTACCGTACCGTGTAACACTCGAAGTAAAGGGGCCAGTAGCCATGGGAGGGTACAAATGACGACATGGCGATAATAAGGTGGGACTAACAAGCCTAATAATCAATCGGAAGGCAGCATTTACGAAAGACAATGACACGAGCCAATTAAAAACATGGACGGAGAGTGGGCGGAGCTTCCACTGCATACTCCATTACTGCATGCCTCGCAGAGCGAGCAGCGCATGCACGCTGTAGCTATAGGCTCGACCTAAAAAGGTGGACATTTTGAAAAATGCATAAAACAGCTACTGAAGCGTTCCTGATGCTGGACTGAAACTGAAGATTGAGAGAACAAGACAAGAGTAAACCAGTGTGTGCTGGGCCCTCTTCTTCTCGAACCAAAACTTACGACTTCAAAGAGGTTTTCCTGGATGAATCTGGGGAAGGTATGGGATTCAAATTAAAGGGGCCTTCGATGGAAGTAGATAAAGAAAGCACTCAAGAGACCCAGTGGAGCTCTAAACTTGCAAAAGTTCTGATAGTTACTTTGGAATTTAAAATACAGTCTTTTGTAGTTGAATGCCAAATTCAAAGAATATGTTGAAGGAAAGTAGGCCACTTTATTCTAGATCAAAAACACTCTAGCCTTTCTAGAAAAATGTGCTGGAGGTGAATGCCTTCTTTAATATTATTTGCCAAACTGAGTCCATTTTCTTGTTGTTATTTTGTTCTCTGGTGCTACTTAGGGAAATGTTCTCATCTTCTGTAACGGAGTGTTAATAGGTGGACAAGTAATCCAAACCCCAGGTTTAATCCAGGTCCATATTAACTGAAAAAGTATGCATAGAAAATAAAGAGGGTAATAGTAAAAGCATTGTACGGATTTCTCTTCCAGCCTGACCCGCCGCCAAGAAGTGGCACATAGGTAAATGCTTCTGCATCCAGAGCTGTTACTCTTCTCATATTGAGAGTATAAAACATGGAAATAAGATGACGCACGCATGAATAGGCCTTCTGTTATAACCTTTAAAAAATCAATGAAGAATATTTTAGATGTAAGCCTTGGTAGACTTCATCTATGTCAACTGTTGTTGGGGTTAATTTCATGTGTTAGGCGTTACTAAACCATTTTGTTCTGAAAACTTTTAGCGATGTGGTCTTCTAGAAGGCCACTGTGGGAGAAGGCTGTGATGTTATGACTGGTCATATCATGAAATAGCTTCTTTGAGTTTCTTGTCATAGTGTAGGCCCTCGGGGCAACAGAGATTTCGTGGACACTGGGAGACTTGGTTTACTATTCAAAGTCCATCCATACAGTATTTAGAAAACGAGCTACTGCCTCCAAAATTGTTAAGGGGGCTAATTTACAACCATCGCTTCAGTTCTGGAATATTTTGATGAAGGTTAAAAATTCCCAAAATACTGTAAAACATGGTTTAAGTGTTGCAAGGCCATGTCTCACCCCAGTATTGATAGCTGCTCCCTGAGGGCAACACAGAAGGCAAAGGACTAGGAATACACATAAAAGATGGTAGATGCAAAATATTGTGGAACGCTGTCTTGGTAAGGCACAGGTGAGTATGAAGTAGGGATCCACCAGCCAAGCAAGAAGGGAGGAGGAGATTGGTAGACTGTACTGCTCCTCTCCCACAACGAAGTGTGGAAAAAGTGCAACGGAGTAGTGTACACACGAATATCCACACTCTGCGTGCAAGTGGGGCATCTTTAATGTTGCCGCAACCCTTAAAAGCTTAGTCTACATGTGACATGGACAGGCAGGCTGCTCTCAAATAAATGGTTTGAGAGCAGCTGGGCCCAGCCTCGAGATCTCTGCTTTTTCCCTCATTGCCAGAGCCTTCAGAGTCGGACAATCCAGGAGGGATCTGGGTGGGACAAAGCAGGAATCAGACATTGTGGCCTGCAAAGGCAACTGTCCTCACCACCTCCTACCCTCTACAATGCCCAGTCTCTTCCCTGCGGACCCTAGCCTCCTCCTGCAGTCCAAACATACACACCGCCTGCAGGTGCTTAAGCTCATTGAGTTTCTGTCTCCATCTATTTCTATTTGTTTCTAGAGCTCTGGGGAAACCAAAGACTAGGGGGCTTTGTGTTGTAGGCCCATCACCCGTCTGCTACTTGCACTAGATGGCAGAGACATGAATGGGAACCATCAGAGAGCCATGTAACCAAGAGCCAGGATCACTGCCACCACCCAGTAGGTAAGTGAGGAAGAGGCAGGGGTCAAGAGACATGAATGATCGTGCACATGTGAACATGCACACATATTAGTGATCGCTGTCTGTGAGCGTTTATAAACGAGTGTGTCACTGTGTCCCAGAGTGCTTATGAGTGGTTGGTCTGTGTGTGCATTTAAGTGACAGTGTTCAATGGTGCATGTGCTTGTTTGCCTGCCTCGGGAAGGTGGGCTGCTGCCTTAGTGGTCGTCCTGGTCTCCTGTGGCCATTTTGCTATCACTGGCATAATAGTGGAAATCCTTGCAATACTGGAAGCATACTTGACATCATTTTGGCTATCCATCACTTAATTGTGTCCCAACGTGGATATATTGTGGGCACTCTTTACAGCATTTTGGCAACCACTGGCATAGAGGTGACTCATGCTTGATATACTGGAGCATTCTTGATAACACTTCGTCTATCCCTGGCATCATAGTGCCTGATCCTCGACATGTTCTGGCCATTTGTTTTTACAACATTCTGGGTATCTTTGGCATAACTGGGGACCCAGCCAGGATATACTGTCGAAATTCCTAACAAAAATCTGACTCTAGCTAGCATAAGTGAACCTTCTTTAGAATATTGCGAATTCTGGACCAAATAGTGCACAAATATTTGTTGCTAACTCCAATTTAATGGCGCACATTTTCTAAATTGTGCCATGCTACAGGTACATCTATGCCAGATGTAATGGAGCCATGGCCTGTTTGCGGTTATTACTGATATATTGTGTGCATTTATGAAATAACTGTTGTTTGGCCAGCAGATTTGGAGGATTTTCCTCAGACAGGAATTGATGAAGATCTGGAAACCCTCTGCAAGCCCTCGTCAAAAACCACCAGGCAAGCCCTGGTCTACAACCCTGGAGGGAAAAGGGAAAGAGGAAGGCCAAAAAACAGCTGGTTCCCGAGACTTCGAGGCCAACTGCAAGGAGATGGGTTAAACCTGGAGTCAGACTGAAAGAAAAGCCCACAACAGAGACTGCTGAGCAGTCCTGGTTGGCGGCCTATACCCCAAGAGGGATAGTAGGCATAAGTAAGTATGAAATAACTGAGGTTATCCGCAGCATATTGTGAGCACATAGCAAATTTGGCTAGTAGAGGAATGATAGAAGTCTGAGGTTAATGTTGTCCATCCTTGATATTGCGGAGCATTCTTGACATGATTTATTTAAAGAGAATTATAAAGGGCTAATATAGCCTGCAGCATAACGAGGCCTTTGAGGATGCAGATGTATTTCCGTCCCCGCCTCTTCTGGATCCATTTTTTTTATTCTTATGTTAAGGGGATACTCATAACCCCGAGTTCCTTCAAACATACGGACCGATAGATTCCAACTCACATACGGACTTGGAGAGTTGCTACAGCCATGTTTGCCTCCTGAAAAATTTTCTGAGAGCGGCCCTTCCAGTACTGCTAAGGGATCCTTATGATGGTAACGCTAGGCCCTTTCGAATACTTTATATATTTTGTTCTTCAGACTGTTGACACTATTCGTGATGTTGCTTCTTTTTAGTATGTGAATGAATGATGTATGAATGAGTGAAGGTGGGATTGTATGATCAAAGACTGTTACATAGGTTTGTGGTGCTTGATTTTCATTTTCGTTATATGCAAACAGATATAGGTTTGACAACAAATTATATAATCAATTTTTGTATTAAAAAAACGTTACAATAAAAACTACAAATATAATACTGTCTTCTAATTTCTGCATAAGTTGTTTAATATATTTTCATCCGCTTTGGTTATGGTGAGAGTTGTGTATGTTTTTTGGCTCCTTTCAGACTCCTCTAGTGAGCATTTATAAGATAGTGAGAATTTCTGCCAACCAAAAATATATATAGGCAGGAATTTTTTTATTTTTTCGGTTTGCACATTAAGGCTTCTTCAGAGCACTTGGAGGTGATGAAAATCGTGCAATCATGAAAACAGTATAAACTCTAGAAAGAATTGCAGAACACTCTGACACAGTTCAACTGCAAGGTCCTTATTGGAAGTCTGTGTGACAAAATAGAGCTACGTGTTCGAATCAGATGAAAATGGGAGAATTCCTGGCTAAATGATGCCCATCATTGAAATAGTATAAACTTTAGTGACTGCAACATAATTGTGGCTAGTCATGGTCTAAATAAGTCCAGGCATAATGGTCCTAGCCAAGGCTTAGTGTGGGCATTCTTGACATAATACTCTGGTGGTCTCTGGCATAATGGTGGAAGCCCAAGCTGTATGCTGGGCATCACATTTTTATGCGAATAAACCGGCATTTAGGTCAGCATCTGTGCATGTTTGACAATAGTGCGTGTGTATGATGTAATCGACAAATTAAAGTATGGGGCCTAATCATGCATTTTGTAAACAATTAGCGTATTTTGGAACAAAGATAGGGTTCTATTCTTGAAAATGGCCTTGGGGTGGGGGATAGATTGGAGCTTGTCTATCCCTAGTAAGAATTCTGTACTAGATAACACAATGTGTCCATTTTTAGAAAAAGGTAAGCTAGTGATCCATACAAAATATTTGCACTTCTGATCATGTGATCATTCGCACTGAGTTCCAGAGGCTTACTGGAGATTCTGGTTCCTTGATACTAGCAAGTACTTCAGCACTTATTGCTACAGCTGGTACGTTGACTTGTGTATGGGCATTTCATCATCTACAATGAAACGTTTTAATGACATCACTACCACGAACTAAAACTTGGGCAGTGTAATGTATCTGCAGTCTGATACTGTGAGATATCTGTAAATTAATCAACAGCTTCATTAGCCTGTAAAAACTGTCTAGCTCTGCTGCCTGTGGCCGGTGAATGGGAAAATTGTAGAACTGTATTTTCGTACCACTCCTAATCAAAGTATATTATCAGCCATAGTGTGAACTATTTGGAAGGGGCAGGTATCAGAAAACGAAAGGACGTAAAATGTAGACCTGAAGAAAGATGCCACTAGCGCTGCAGACTGTACGAATGGTAATACGGGCCTGGACAAATCTGTTACCATAACATGCATTTAAATCATACACAAGAGAAACTACACAACCAGATTTTCTTAACTGGTATATCCAGTGCCTTGCGTGGGATGGAAAAGGTGTGGGGTCTCAAAAGGGGCATGGCCATGAAAACCTAGGAGTCCTGTAAAGGGGCGCGGCCTCCGTAATAAGGGGGTGGCCTAATATAGGGGACTAGAATCCTGTGTTGCTCAAATTCATAACCAGTCCTTTCACAAAATCTTAAGCAATTATTAGATTTACATTTATACAGAAACGTTTTCTGTGCCAATATGAATAGTAAGTCTGAAAAGCACTGTTTAGGGAAAATATTGGTATTTTTAAACTACGGACACATATTATGAGCCAGTTGCCAGCAGTACCGAATGAAGGGCTAAAAACCTCCACAAGGGTGCAGCAATGACAGCGAGCCTCCAGGGTGCAAAGAAAGTGATTACGCTAAATTGCACACCTAATGTTCCCTACTAAGTATAGCGTAAGCGATCGATCTTTTATTTACCTACTAAAAGTGGTTGAGGGGAGGAAACAACACAGACAGATATCAGCAAAGTCGTCATGCCTGAAAAGACCACCAACTCCAAAGTGCAGTTTGAATATTTATTATAAGGCCAAAAACAATTGGATGTAAATACATCTCAATAGCAAAGTATAGAGGTACAGAAAAATTAATACAGAGCCAAGTTTACGAATATAAGTAATTCGGCTCAAAAGACAGATGATTATAAATTCCAAAATCACACGCAACACAGAATAGATGCGATATTCAGTTCTCGGCTCATTGAAAGAAATCAAAATCTTTCCCTACACTGCTCTACATGAGGGCCCTTCCTGTCTCCCTTCTATCTTTCCCCAACAGTGTCAGCACGTGTTGACTTCCTAAGAAGTACTTACGTCAAATGGGTCGTTTTAGCTTATGGCTATGGAGCTTGCTCTAAGATGCTCCTTCTCCTCCGAAAGCTAGCAGAAGTCTTGTCTCGCTGTCCCTGCGCATCATACAAAAGTTGGGATTCAACCCACAATACGTCATTCTTCTTAAAACTATCCATTGCACCTCTATGCAGTAGCTCTTTTTTCATGACACAAATTTAATTAGTGATATCTTCTTTCCAGTGGCCTTGGCTTTCAGACAGCCCAGATACGCAAGGCATCCTCCCTTCTCGCTTCCAAGCCATCTTCAAAGACATTTCGGGTCTCTCCTTAACTCTGAAAATAACGATGTGTATTCTTTCACCTGCAGTAGGATGAGAACATTCTAATTTCGAACACAACAACATTTAATTACTTATTTCTCAAGAGCAAGGAGAATCGAAACTTATGACTTTGGGCCTATAATTCAGGCAACTTAAACTAACCACAATTACGGTGTATAGAAATAATATCGTCCTGCACATTATGCATGAAGGAATCGTAATACATACAAAGTTCTACTTAAATGCATTCACTAATTTTCAACATCAAATGCTTCAAATAAATGTTTTTTAATAGTCGTAAAACACTGCAAACAATACGAATACATGAGAGTGCGTATAAACCATGAGTATAGTGCACTCATACAAAATAGAGTGCTATCAGCGCTCTATCAGTCCCCCCCTCTTATGACTAGTGTCATAACACCAACTTTCTATTCTTCTGTAGTTTTTCTCCTTGTAGAAGAGACCGACCTAAACAGAAGCTGTAGCTTGCCGTCCCTGTCTGAATCGTTCTAACCCCTTAAGGTGCTGGTAATGAGTGTCCTGCAGTCGTTCAAGTTGGTGCTCTCGCTTTCTCGAAACAGTCTCCTGATGTCGTGCCCTTTGCCATTTGCAAGCCTTGATGGCTCCTAGTAGGACAATTATACAAATGACAGCTATTATAATAGGCTTTAAGATATATCCCATTATTCCTTGTCCCAAACTTCCAAACCAACTGCCTATCTTACCAAATCCTTTCCCACTTGTTCCCAGAGTCCTTCAGCAGCCATCTCACGTAACTCTTGGTGTATATCTGAAATATTGTTGATATATTTCCTTATATCCCGACTGTTGTCAGGAATATAAGTACAGCACTGTCGAACTTTCAATAATTTGCAGACTCCTCCGGCTTTTGCTAGCAGCGGGCAAGACGGTTTTGCAAAACCATAGCCCTTATCGAAACCATCTCCCCATCTACAAGTAATAAAATCTGAGCTGTATTTATTGAGAGCTTATCCACTAATGTTGCCAGCTTTCTGATTTTCAAATCTTTCAGAATCACACCCATACTCGGTATCATAGCCCCAAATATGTCTCCAATCACTGCTCCTGCACTCACACCACGTTTTCCTCTGTGAGGTCTTTTTCTTTCTAGGGGCCATAAATCATTCACATGAAAAATCTTGGGAAATACAACAGCCAAATAACAAGTGCCATACCAATTTTTGGGCAACTTCACATAGGCATTCTTTCCACACACAAAATACACATTGGGCACTATTGTTATTTTGTCCAATAATGCTTTTCTAATTGATTCTTCGATCAAGAAGACGTGCTCACAATCACTTTCACCCACAAATATCTTATCGTAGTATGTGGTCGGGTGTCTAATACACAACTTCCCCTTCTGCTGGAAATCTAATGCTATGGGTCCAAAACTCCCCTTTGCTTTATGATCTAATTCTTCTTTAGTCCATAAGGTAACCTTGTGCTTTGGATCTGGTCTAAATAGAGTCTGTCTATGCCGATCTTCTACCTGATCTATAAATTTCTTTTCAATGTCAGTTAACATACAGGTTAAATTGTGTCTATGGGCATAGGACGTATCTAAAGTAATGGTAGGCACGAAATACTTTGACATTCGCTCTACTTCCTTATAATAATCATATTTATTCATGTATTTAAGAACTGGGACTTCCGAGAGCACCACATCATAATTTGAAAAATAGTACTCGAAGTGTGCCTTGCTATAAAACATGCTCAACAACACACTACATGTAATGCCATAGGTCAAAGGCAAATGATGGTATCGAATGCCTTCTTCTACTGAGGCTGGTAATTGCATACACACATAGCAATCCTTCGCTTCCATGGTATCCACATACTCATACAATAATCGAGCATACGCATTCAAAGTGAAATCACCCTTTGACAAATCAACATGTAATCTACGACTGGTTTCCTTGATCATTTCTAGATCCCTTGCGGATGCATCCTCATCTATCTCAGAGATTGGTGTAGTGAGTGTTGCCTGTACACTATTCTGTCCGATATCCTGAGATCCAACTAGAGATGCAACGATCACCACAGTTATAACAATAAGCACCACTACGAGGGTGCCAATGATGCACTTCTGTTTGCGTGTTGATTTTTCGGACACCATGGTTTCTACTGATCCGTTCCGAAGCACAAAAGGGAAAACACAGTCTCTTTCTGTTTTCTTTGTTTAACAATGTCTTTCTCACTTCTCTCCTCCCATGCAATTAATGTCAAAGTTCATTCGATTGATACTAAACCTATTGAAGAGATGTAGTCAGCCCTATTCCTCACTCCATCATCTACTAGAAAGTTCCTAATTTTAAATCTTCTTAAACTGGGGTCTAAGTTATCTTCTTTCTAAGGCCTAATGCTTTCTTTGGTTATAATTCAAGCTTCATCGTTAATGATATTTGATCCAAGTATTTCGAGGACAAGTTGCAGAATCTCCGCACGAATTTCTCCTAATTCTTGCGCTGTGAGCTGTCGGACAAATGAAGGGAAGACAACCTGATTGAGGATCAGGTAACGCAATCCACTCAGCCTTGGAGGATTTGGAACTTGCAGAGTTAGTGTTCCAAACGCTTCTACACCTGGGACCAGCAACTGTATTTCAATCGAGAGGGTGTCCCCTCCGTAGCTCACCGTACCAGCTCCCAACCTCCCGGACTTCGCTGGGCTCTGCATCTGCAGCCAGGTACATCCACTCAGGAGATGCATATCTTCGAGACGCTATTCTTTCTCTTCTGGAGCGTCTCAGACCATCCGGTCTTTCTTCAGCGTCACTTTGATCTGATTCAGATGTTTCAGGAATCGGAGCGAGATTTTTCTTGGATGCAAGCCTTATATTCAGCCTTTCTTTTCTTGCTGGCCACTTTTCCGCCCTGGCATCTGCTCTCCTTTCTTCCTCTTGATCTGATCCTTCTGCAATAGACCGCTCACCTTGATCTGGTGCAAAGTTCACATCTGCAATATCATCTATTTCAGGATCTGGGCTCAATTCAGGAGCACTCAGCTCTCGTGCTCACTTGGCTGTTCCGTTTCATCCGAAACTCTTACAGCTGGGCCTGTGCCTTCATCGTTGTCTGTGGCAGGTCCACACACGCTTCTCGGAACCAGGGGACTCTCTTCCTCCGCAGGCGCTTGAACTCGGCGAGTGTGGGAAGCGTGTATCCAGTTCGACAATCCTCCACACTTCACAGCGGTACTTGTGACCAATATCACCTGATATGGTCCTCGCCAGCGAGCATCAAGACAACTCTTCCTCACGTGCTTGTGAACTAGTACCCAATCACCTGGATTAAGATCATGCAGCAGGTCTCTCGAGGTGGATGCAGTCGCAGCCTCGACCTGGTGGGATACAGAAGTAACCACATCAGCCAGTCCCTTACAATAATCCAACACTAAATCATCAGTGATGTTTATCAATGCTGTAGCTGGCACCATAGGCAAACACATAGCTCTTCCGGTCAAAATTTCGTGGGGAGAAAGCCCTGTTCTCCTATCAGGGGTGCTACGCAGACTCATGAGCACCAGAGGCAGCGCATCTGGCCATTTCAATGAAGTTGACGAACACACCTTTGTCACTCTTGACTTGATGGTGCCATTAACCTGCTCTACAAGACCTGAAGCCTCCAGCCTGTAGCTACAATGCAGTCTCTGATCAATGTTCAAAGCAGAGCACAACAATTTCATGATTTCCCTGTGGAAATGAGTTCCTCTATCTGTCTCCACTGATGTCGGAAATCCATATCTCGGGATCAATTCTCTTAACAACTTGGCTACTTTGAGACTGTCACATCGTCTAGTTGGATATGCTTCCACCCAAAGCGAAAAGATACACACCACCACCAAAACGTATCTCAACCTATTGCATCTCGGCATCTCAATAAAGTCCAATTGTATCCTATTGAAGGGACCTCCAGATCTTCCAATGTGACTCATTGCAACCACAGTTCTCTTTCCAGCATTCATTTGTTGACAAATAACACACCTGTGACATACCGCTTCAGCCCACACACGAAAGCGTGGATTAAACAACATCTGCCTAAACACTCGCACCATAGCATCTCTTCCCAGATGAACAGCTCCGTGTATTTTTCTTGCCATTGGGCTCAGTAGACAATTGGGTAATACTGCTCTCTCATCTGTGGACACCCAAATGCCATCGTCTCTTTTTGTGCAACCTGCTCTGACCCATGAAGCAGCTTCCTCTTCTGGGACTTCATCCTGCAACCGCTTCACCTCATCCCAAGTATCGGCTATAGCTAACATCATGCTGAGCTCGGTCTCTTCTGTGCTCTCGCCTATATATTCTCCACTGAAAATACAAGCATGTTCAGCGCAAAATCGTGCTACTTCATCTGCATAATTGTTACCCTTAGTGACAAAGTCTTCTCCTTTTCCATGAGCTGCACATTTAATGACTGCTATCTTTTTGGGCTTCTGCAAAGCTTCCAATAGTTGGCGCACATACTCGCCGTTACGTATAGGTGACCCTGAGGACGTTAGAAACCCCCTCTGTGACCATAACTGCCCAAAGTCAAGAACTACAGCAAATCCGTATTGACTGTCTGTATACACAGTCACTCGAATATCAGCTGCAATGATACAGGCACGTGTCAAAGCGACAATTTCGGCCACCTGAGCAGAGAATACTCTATTTAAACAGGCAGCTTCCACTACTCCCATGATGGTGCACACAGCAAACGCTGCTCTCAAATACCCTTCATTGTCTCTTAAACATGAACCATCAACAAAAAGAATCAAATCAGATTGGGGCATAGGTTCATCGACAATGTCAGGTCTGGGTTTGGTAGATAGGTCAGTAACATGTAGGCAGTCATGCTCCTCACAATCCTCATCCCCTTCCTCAACAGGTAACAATGTAGCAGGGTTCAGGGTGGTACAACATCTCAGGGTAACATTTTCAGCGGCCAAGATAACCTGCTCATACTTGGTAAGTCTGTTGTTGGTCAGATACTGTGTTTTTGTTCTAGTCATCAACAATTCTAGTGAATGGGGCACATAAACAATGAGCGGATAACCCATCACTATGCTTTCACATCTTTCAATGCTGACACCGGTTGCAGCAACGGATTTCAGACATCCAGGCAACGCAGAAGCTACAGGATCTAATGTAGCTGAGAAGTAAGCTACTGGTCTACGGGCACCCCCACGTGTCTGTACAAGGACTGCTAACGCACATCCCTCCTTTTCACAGCAAAAGAGCGAAAACGCTTTGTTATTATCCGGCATTCCGAGAGCTGGAGCACGACAGATACTTTCCTTCAGCTCACGGAAGGCTTTCAAGCACTCGTCATCCCACTAACATCCTTTCGAGTCAGTTTCAACAGAGGCTTTGCTTGGAAGGAAAAATTTGGGATCCACTGTCGACAATAGCTGACCATTCCCAAAAACATGCAGACTTCTTTTTGTGTTTTCGGAGTTCCCATTTGCAGAATCGTCTCTATTCGATCTGGTGACACCCTTCCTTTTCCTTTCTCAATCCGGTGACCTAGGTACTGAACTTCAGACAAACAATACTGCAATTTGTTTGGAGACACTTTGTGTCCATTCTCTGCCAAATGATTCAGCAACGCCACAGTGTCAATCCTGCAAGCATCCTCAGTCTCTGAGGCGACCAAAAGGTCGTCTATATATTGCACTAAGACTGAGTTTTGGGGCATCACCAGTACTTCAAGATTCTTTTTCAGACTTTGACTAAATATGGAGGGGCTTTCTGTATACCCCTGAGGAATTCTTTCCCATGTTAACACACGATCGTCCATCCTAAACGCAAATAAAAACTGACTTTCTTCATGCAATGGTATGGAGAAAAATGCATGACACAAATCTATCACTGTAAACCATTCTGCTTTGCATGGTATCTGGAATAGAATAATAGCTGGATTCGGTACCACAGGACAACATGGGATCACAATTTCATTAACCCGACGCAGATCCTGCACTATTCTGTACTTGCCACTTGGCTTCTGCAGTCCCATGATAGGTGAGTTGCAGGGACTTCCTCTTATCTTCTTAAGAATACCTTGGGCAATCATAGTCTCAATCACAGGTCTTATTCCGGCCACAGTTTCTGGAGTCAATTTATATTGTGGCGTTCGTGGGAATTCAGCATTGGGTTTGACCTGTATCTTAACTGGCTCAACCCCTCTCATCAGACCTACATCCTCTCCCGTAAAATCCCACACTTTCGGATCAACTGAGTCTCTCAAGTCATGTGGCAATTCTGCTATTGTGAGCACCACAAACATTTCTGCACACACACTCATGTTAGCCATTTTAAAATCAGCATCATCATATGTTTGCAGTTCCACACCTCTCGGAGTGCACGATATAGTACAATTGAGCTTGCACAGAAGGTCTCATCCCAAAAGACAGACCGGACTTGAATTGCACACTACAAATTGGTGTTTATCCCGAAATGGTCCTATTCTCACGGGTAATTTGTTTGTCAATGGATTGGTCATTTTCTCATTACTAACCCCCACTACTTGAATCGATTGTCCCGAAAGAGTTAAATTTGGGACTACTTCAGTTCTCACCGTGGAGCGAGCAGCTCCAGTGTCTAATAAGAAGGTAACAGGATATCCATTCACATCTGCATCTACAAACGGCCCACTCTGATCTACTTCTAGAATCGCATCTAAGGTGCATTCCTCGTGCACCCTCCTCTGACACTCTTGTAAATCTTGATTTTGATCAAATCTATCTTGTATTTCAAAATAAGGCATCTGATGGTATAACTGATTATGCATGGGTATCCTAGGAGGTTGAGGTACTTGCACTTGCGGCTCATATCCTCCTCCATACATAGACCTGGGTCTTGTCACAGTATTGACAGTCTCGGACAGCTGTCCCTCTCCTTCCATGTGTATCTGATTTGCTGGATTCAATCTACACTCGCGCTTCCAATGCCCGATTTTGTGACAATAGTGGCAGGCAGTGACCCTTTTCTGTTGGGGCACCCATTCACTTGCACCTAGATCCATTCCTCTTCCTCTACCCTGACCAGGTTGGGTCACCATCTGTTGTCCCATTCCTCTTCCACCTCCTCTACCTCTACCTATCGCTCCTCCAATCCCTTGCGTCATATCAGCGTTTCTCAACTGCACCAACATCAACTTGTCCTTCAATTTCTTCTGTGTCGACTCCACTTGATCACTGCAATATTTAGCATAACGCAGAATCTCGTCCACCGACTTAGTCATATCAAGTGATGCTGTATCAAACTAATATCAGATTTCAGTCCCAACACAAACTTCGAGACAAATTGTCCCATATCTTTCTGTTCAATTGTATCCAATCCACTATGCTGCTTAAAAGCTAACAATCTTTCGTAATAATCATGTACTGATTCCTTAGAGTCTTGAGTGGTGCGATCAATCTTCAACCAATCAACAATCTGAGGAGCTACCTTCGATTGCAACCATGTAATCACTTGCTCGTATTTTCTTATTACATCAGGTGAAGGACCATGAGTCAATGAATCTCTAGGTGGCTCTGCAGTAGGCCACTCAATGGCAATCTTACATGCCGCACACAAATCCGCCGGCCCTACTATATCAAACAAGGTGTTTAAATCAATCCACAATACTTTTGAAATCTTTACAAACCGATCTATTTGCTTGTACCACTCTGCAGGTTTTTCCCTCAGCCGAGGAAATAATTCATAAATGCTGCTAAATCACCCCTGCTCCATGGCACGTGTACATACCCTCCATTCTGTACCTCCCTGAGAGGAAATTTCCTGCAGCTCCCATCCCTCCACCTGGAGGCGGAGTATTTCCTATTCCAGTCTTGAAGCTTTTCTTTTTGGCCCATCTTTCTTTCCATCTGTCTAATTCTTTCCATGTCCACATCCCTATCACTAGTTCTCTAATTTGTGCTTTTAATCAAATCGTTCGCTTCTCTTCCAAATCCTTATCTGTGTAATTTAATCTGCAAGAACCCTGTATCATCTTGGTCTTAGACAAATCAACCTCATACCTTTGTGCCAAAAGCAACAATGCATCATAAGCTCATTTAGCCTTTCTTGTCATGTCCTTTGCTACGAACAGTAGTTCGCTCGAGTCATACATCTCAATTCTGTTCAGAGGTAGATTACCTTCAATCACCTCGTCTAGTTCTGCCATTAATCGTACCACATCTAGCATTGGCACTTTTATTGCACTTTTTAACACTGTCTGAATTTCCTCGTTTCTTGTATCTTCCCTGTCACAACTTTGGGTTCTCTTAGGAACTGCACCCTCTTCTATCTTTGAAGCTGGGCGTCTATCTCTTTCCCAGCTTCGACTTCTCCAATGGTCACCTGCACAAATAACCTGTGGCCCAAACAGTACTCTAGGCGCTTCTCGTCTCTTGCTTGTCTCTTCCCTCGGCATCATTGACTCTCTCACTGGTTGAACCCACATTCGAAGGTCAGACCTAGAATTTGCTAGAGCTCCTGTCCGTCTTCGTTCTGACCCACTATCCATTCTTGATGGACAGCTGTAGCTGGCAGTGGAGTACTAGATTCCACTGGCGTCCGACTTAAACCTGTCCCACTCATTGCAAGGCTCCCTCCAGACATTGTCTCTTCCCCTTCACTTATTTGCTGTTGCCTGTCATCGGTTCTTTCTCTAGGATTATATATCGGAACCACCGGCCCTATTGTGACTGGTACTGACAAAGCATCTGGTAACTGCATGTTTCCTGCAGGTTGTACTGGCTCAGGGTTTGGATACCTCATTCCTCCAGACCCTCCCGGAATGTGTACCATTGTAATCTTGCCTCTTACTCCTGCCGATTGTTCCTCTGAACCCAGTTGTCCCACACCTAAAAGCTCTTCTGATGGGCGCAACCTCTCTGTCTCTGATCTAGAATCGCACGGTGGAGGACGTTCCACTAGCAATCTATCGAGGAAGCTGTCATCTGTATCACTGTCCTCCTCTGTGGTCGTTTTCCCTTCAGCCCCCTCTTCTAACATATGAAATGGGTACAAGCGTTCTCCCTCTATGGTGTCTACTCTCCATCTTTTCAACTGGGCATCCCATCTAGCATCCTGATATGCCTTCATTGTTTTCCTCATTCTTCCTTGTGAAGCCTCTCTCCTTTTTGCTAGGGCAGCTCTCATCCATGCATCTAATGCCTCAAATTGTGTGGGTCTAGGGGGAGGTTTCAGTGCATTCATCTCCCCCTCAGCTGGGTCAGCACTTCCATACGAAAAGACCCATAACAAGGGAAAGCCAATTCACCCTCTTTCTCTGTAATTTTATGCCAATTCTGAAGCCACACTATAGTATGAAGTCCTACATTCGTTGCCATGTAATGTGCCAGTGTGTCTTCTGGCGGAGCTTCTTCTCCTACCCGAGTCACTACCCCTGTGTCGCCTCTACACAAATCTCGCAATACCCTAAAAGCATCTCATTGTAAAATCGATCAATTGCAAGCCCAAAATACGCTGTTCCACTGCAAACGAACTTCCACCAATACCAGCACGGCGTTACACCAACCAACCTATCACAGCGCGGCGCACCCTGACGTCACTTCTCACTCCTCGCAGCGGCTCACCCGCCTTTACAATTTCACTGCAAACTCACTTACACACATTCGTACCACAAGTAACTGTTCCTACACAATTACAATAACTTACAGTCACATAAAACAAGTAATTGTCTGTCACTAAAGATCGATAGAACACTCTCACAAGAACATTCAGCCATTGTGACCCCCGACCTGCGTTGGTCACTTAATCGCCATAGTCCACCCCCGGTACCTGAGGCTTTCTACCGCGACCTATTCCTCATTCACACAAAGTTCCCTAACACAAGTGGATCGTCGATAGCGCTTCACAACACCCACATTTGATCAGACAATTACAATACAAAACTATCCCGGGATCTTGGACTTCTCTTGAGTCCGCTCACAAAAACTTCCTGCTCCGCACGTGTCCGGACCAGTAAACCAAAAACCACATTCACTCAACATACATCCCAACTCTGCAAAACATCACACACTTACTCATCACCGCAATCTAACACCACAATTCCTTTCATACTCACGCCACCACTGTTTCCGCCGCACCATCAACGTCCGCCGGTCTCCGCCGTCTTCCACTCCACTTCAGGGCTCTTCGACCTTCAACCCTACCCCTGATTACTCCCTCACCTTAGAGATAAACCACTTTAGGAGGTAAACCATCCTCTGCTACCATTTGATTACACTAAATTGCACACCTAATGTTCCCTACTAAGTATAGCGTAAGCGATCGATCTTTTATTTACATACTAAAAGTGGTTGAGGGGAGGAAACAACTCAGACAGATATCAGCAAAGTCGTCATGCCTGAAAAGACCACCAATTCCAAAGTGCAGTTTGAATATTTATTATAAGGCCAAAAACAATTGGATGTAAATACATCTCAATAGCAAAGTATAGCGGTACAGAAAAATTAATACAGAGCCAAGTTTACGAATATAAGAAATTCAGCCCAAAAGACAGATGATTATAAATTCCAAAATCACAACGCAACACAGAATAAATGCGATATTCAGTTCTCGGCTCATTGAAAGAAATCAAAATCTTTCCCTACACTGCTCTACATGAGGGCCCTTCCTGTCTCCCTTCTATCTTTACCCAACGGTGTCAGCACGTGTTGACTTCCTAAGAAGTACTCATGTCAAATGGGTCGTTTTAGCTTATGGCTATGGAGCTTGCTCTAAGATGCTCCTTCTCCTCCGAAAGCTAGCAGAAGTCTCGTCTCGCTTTCCCTGCGCATCATACAAAAGATGGGATTCAACCCACAATACGTCATTCTTCTTAAAACTTTCCATTGCACCTCTATGCAGTAGCTCTTTTTTCATGACACAAATTTAATTAGTGATATCTTCTTTCCAGTGACTACAACAATATAAAGAAATCAACCTGTCTATGAATAATATAACATGTGCCCGTTAGGGTCACTCAATAATTCAACAAAGCTAGGCTAACAAAACAAAATCTTACAAAAAATATATAAATTTTTATTTTCATTGATAACATCCAAATAATTAGTCAGAATTTGCAAAAACACAATTAGAGTACATATATATAATATTATACACTCAACAAATAAATATAAATATAAATACGGTCCCACATAAACGCATTCAATACCAACAATCATTCAAAATGTCATACACATTCAAACATTCAAACCAGTCATCAACAGCAGACTCGAATTCTCGGCTTCCCACTGGCCTGCAGCCTTTACCCCACCCTTTCCCTACTAGTCACAGGACAGGACCAACCCTCCTGTGACGAGTTGGGAAAGGGTGGGGTGACCATCCTCTCCACTCTCTGACTGACGTGAGGGCCCAGAAATGCAGGGCTTAAGTGTAAAACGCCCGGGGCTTTTTTTAACCCCACGTCGTCAGGGGGTAGAGACTGGTCCTTTAGGCTATGTGTTTGCTGAGCTGATGACCTCACAACCCTCAGGGCAGTGAGCTCGTCAGCCCAGCAAATACATCAGGTCACAGACAACAGGTTTACAAATTGTTGCTTGCTGGCTGGGAGGCAATGCGTCACTGTTAGGAGACTAATCACGGTAAAAAGAGCCCCGACCTCAAAGGTCAAGAAAGATGTGTGTGCACATTTTTAAAAAATCATAAATACGAAAGTTTGTTTGTTTTATAATTTTGGCAATAGTCGACTGGGGGTGAAAGTGAAGGGGGCGGAGTCCCGACGCCCAAGCACAGAAACCGCCACCTATGTATGCTGTAAGAGACATTTAATAAACACTGATCGTACACCCAAGCACAGCAAGCAAATACTGGAAGAACCTCTTAGTAAACTTCTGTCACTTTGGTATTTACACTCCTTGGAACATACCCAGTCCTTCTGTGTGGAATAAGCCACCTTGGTACAACATTGCAGGGCTTTGAGAATTCTTTAATGCATTTCCAATTGCCTACATAATGACTTTACTTAAAATTCATACAAAGCTGTAAAGGCATTGCAAGTCTGTACCCATAGCTCAAGCTTGCTATCAGACAAAGTTTACCATAACACAGTGGGAGGATCCCTTTTCTGACATGTCCCATTTAAAGAGACACTGTCCTGAAGACCTCTTGTCCAACACTGTCGGGAGCTGTGCAGCCACCCTCCAGCTCCAGCTCCTGCACCATTTCCCTGTCTCCTCATTCCACTAGAACCTGCCTCCTCATCCTCTCAATGTATGTGCCCTTCACTAGTCCAAGGTTCCTCACCCAAACCCTTGTGCAAATACGATTTAAGCCCCCCTCTCCTCTAATCTTGGCATCTGAATCCCCTGGCCCCACCACACAATCCCAAATATTCCCCATCATGAACCCTCCACCTTATACACATGCACTCTTGCCCTACCCCTCGCTCCCACTCATTCCTCACCATCATCATTCTCCCAAATCCTTCATTCCCACAGTCTCTCTATAGAAGCCCTCACTCCCGCTCACCTCTTCTTTCCCCCACCCTTGCTCTTATCACTTCTTCAAAACCCTTAGTCCCCACCCCTATCCGCTCACTCTCTCAAACTCTGCCCTTCCTCGTGTGAATCCTTTCTCACTCTTGCAGCTCCCTCGCCATCTCTCGCAACTTCTATCCACCTGATATCCCCTCCCAGACACCTCAATATTTCAACAGTCTCACTCTACCAGCTCCATTTCCTTACTTTCCTGCGCCCTATGCTCCAATTCACTGCCGCCTGAGCGTTTGTTATTGTAGACCAATGCAGAATGCGTTACAAATTTATTTTAGACATACAAATAACCCTTTCAATGTAGCTTTTTATGATGTACCATTGTGAGGACATGTGGATTGCTGCTACCTGTGATGTCACTATTTTGTGCATGTGAGGCCCACGAGGTATTCAGACTGCATTTACTTAATTTTGAGCTAAATATTTCATTAATTGAAATTAGTACTTTAAATTAAAATTAATTTTAAAAGATTTATTTTAAAAATCTAATCTGTAGTAAAATCTACTTACTATGTATGAAAAATTTGAAAACATTATGGATACAATTAATTTAAATGTATTTCATTATTTACAAAAATACTTTACCATAAAATCTTTTATTGTTATTTATATATGTTTTAAACATTAAATTAAATTTATACACATTTAAAAAAAAGTTCAGATAAATTACTTAATTTTAATATTATTTGCTATGTGGTTCAATTTTAAGTCCTACATCCATTATTTTCTATGACAGGCTGTTGTAGTTCCACTGGTTGGCTATGTGCGGTGCTGGACCTACTCCAGGTCTGAGCTGGAGAACATTTACTACTGTTTGGGGTCCTTCTTTTTGTAGTAACCTTATCCTCATAAATTTGGCTCCGCCCTGTGTTTCAGTGGGAAGGGTCATGTAAGTCTACACTTTGTAATAAATGTACACTTGGCAATGGTAAATAGCCAAAGTAGTACATTTACTAAGTGTAAGAGTAAATTTGCACATATTGACTTACTCGCATGTAAATTTACCTTTGAGAATAGGCCCCAATGTATTAAAATAACAGAGAGTGATTTTCTATCACTCCCATTCAAACCAGTGACATCTTTACTTCAGCCCTTACAGTCATTAGCTTGAGACATTATCAGTCCTATTTTGGCTCAGCCCAGCAGAGTATTTTTTAAACAATTTTGTGATCCGGCTCCACAACTCGGCCTTGCAAAGTCCTTTTGTGGGGTGAGACTGCTTGTGACGACCCTGTCGGGTTCTACCTGCATTGCTGAACTGGGGGTAAGGCGGGTCTCCACCCCTTGGATCATGCTGACAGAGCCTCGCACACTGCTGGCACGGACTGCCCTAGTTTGAACTGGTGTCACATGAACAACGGGTAGTTGGTATGAGCCAGATATACTGTTGTTCTCACAGATGGGGAGACACAAAATCACGAAGTCCCTACCTCTAACGGCTGTCCCCGTCGGGATGATAGGCTGCCTCAGAGAGATATCCTGTGGCCCAGATGGGGCCTCCATGGGAAAGAGATTGCGACTGGATCTTTGGCTGAAAAACTGGACATGGTCCTATGTCCAGGACAGACTTAGGGAATAAGGTTGATGCAGTGGCTGGGTCTCCTGCATGATGACCAATGCAAGCTCTGAGATTGAGTTAAAAACTATGAAACAGCGATACAAGGCCTTCAACTGCAAAGCAGCGACCTTGCAAAACAGGTTAACAACCTCACGGATAAGTTCCACTATATAGAAGGTAGAGAAAATGATGCTGAAGGTTGATTCAGATGCAACAACGGTTGCATCATCAGTCTAACAGAGAATGCAGAGGGTACAGATCCTACCATCTTCATTAAAACCTGGCTCGCTACCCATGTTGTGCTTACAGGTATTTCCTCCCTCTTCACTGTAGAACCTGCTCATCAGGTGCCTGCCTGATTCCCTCAACCTTAGACCCCCCCACCCCCTCAGACCGATCATAGCTAAAATATTAAATTTCAAAGACAAGGATGTAATATTAAAAGTTGCAAGACAGGCGGGCCATATAACTTTTGAAAATACATGCATCCTTATCTTCCCATATTATACCATTGCAGTTCAGAGCCGGCAGGCTTCATTTTTGAGTATTAAACGCAAACTGAGAGACCTGGGATTAGAGTACTCTTTACTGTTCCCTGCAAAGCTAAAGGTTATCATGAACCAACGTTCATACTTTTTCACAGACCCGCGGACACCTGGGACTGGGTTGTACAACAACAAAATGAGGCCACGGCTGGTGAAGCTTTCCCTCATGCTTGCTCGAGGCCTGTCTGAAGTGGTCACGGCACCGTCAATGGGACCCCATAGTGTAAATTCACCTGCAGCATGTCTTTGCTGGATCAGTCACAGCGCAAGAGGATGACTGCATCTCAGCTAGGGGACCTTGGCCTTCACCATGCCACCGGCGATTTGGATAATGCTATCCTCAGATAGCGAATCATGAACTTCTCAGAAAGGTCTGCATCCATAACTCCCCCATCAATAATGCCCCAAACAGCTGAAGACATAATATAGCTGAATGTGGCATCTACACCTCACATTTGGTGGGGGGGGGGAGCACACATTGCCTGAATGGGTTTCCATGAAACTGGGTACTCCAACTCATGTCACACATTATACGCCTTCTTTCGATACCTCTGGGTTGTTAAACAGCCTGTGCGGTGCCACTTGTCGTTTAGAGCAATCATAGGGTGCCTCGTCTCCCCATGGAACTTTGGAGGTCTATGTGGTAGCATTAGCTGCTCATGGTTGAACACTGACTCCTACATTCCAATACCCCACAAAATTATCAAGCTAACATTGATGTCATGGAACATCCGGGGCATGAGCACCGCGAAAAAGCGCAGAGGGACCCACATCGCCTTTCTACAGGAGACTCATCTTGCCAAAAATGTGGGTCTCAAACTTTAGAAAAGCAGGTGATGTCAGTGCTACTGCACTGGCCACTCTTGCTATGCCAGGGAGGCACTTATCTGGGTCAGGTCAGTGATCCCTCCGAAGTGTATTACTGCAGTAACAGAAACAGAGGGACGTTATGTGTTTGTGGAGGGAATCTCGGACGGCTCTGCAGTCTTGTTGGGTAGTGTGTACTCTCCAAACAAGGGCAGCAACGGTTCTTAGCAGAATTGTCTGTACGGCTGGTTCACTGGTCCCACCCTCCCATGATTATTGAGGGGGGACTTCAATTGCGCTTTGG
This sequence comes from Calotriton arnoldi, assembly GCA_963921515.1. Classification (NCBI taxonomy): domain Eukaryota; kingdom Metazoa; phylum Chordata; class Amphibia; order Caudata; family Salamandridae; genus Calotriton; species Calotriton arnoldi. Next base: position 29,921 of record CAWUFW010020390.1, read on the forward strand.
ATGTTATTTTTGACAAGTCATGTCCCCCCTTACCTTATTCATCTACAATATGCAACGCTACCTACCTAACACATTGCTTATCATACTGGTCACTAGTCGATAGCTGATGTCAAAGAGTTCTCCTTTTATTCCCCCATACAACCTCATGTTCGTCTGGACTGCTTCCTGTACCACCCAGCCACACAGCTATTAGTGTGCATTGTGGAATACCTTGGCAAGACCATATCCAATCATAATCCCCTGCTCCTGCAACTTATCTGAGAAGGGGGAGGCGCTTTTCACTGATCCCATGGAGGTTACAGCCTACCGCTGTTGTGTAGCTTCCACTAATCAGTAGAAACTGTGCATTTGTGAATGACAGAAACACTGGGATGGTGCCAGATTGATTCTGTGCACCCGCTCAGGATATGTTCTTCCATAGACCAGCTTGCTCAGTGCCACCATAAGCCCCCTAAACCAGACAGGGAGAAAATAGTTCTGGCAACCACTGAACATGACAACCCTGATCCCTCAGGAATCATGGTGACAGATCTAGAATCCTTTTGCTAAGACAATCGTGCTCTTTTTTGCTCAGTGCATTATACACAGAATGCACAGAGGGACGTGTTCAATATTTAGTGCACCAACATTATTCTTGTATAGAATATATGTGCTGCAATGATCAATAGACAGAAGCAGGTGAAAGTTATTAGAAGTATCATGACAGTGAATAAAATAAAATGTTCTGCCATCTTGCTGAAACAACGTATATATGCAAGCATATGAAAAAGTATGACACTCTGGGGTACTCCTACTATGCATACTCTAACCTACGTGTCTAGGGTATATGTGTATATTCTGCCAAGAATCCCCGTGCTGGATGATCCAACCCTATTACCTGTAGGGAAAGAGTGTAGGACCCTGTCTTGGTCACAAGCTGGACACCCCTCACGGAGATATCAGTCAGCTGCTGGGTGAAAGCATCAGCTTGTAGAGACCTCTCGATGACAGCAGAAGTGCTCCTCTACCAGCACCCGGAAACAGATGTTTATTCATAACAAAATGCATCCTAGCCCTGGGCTGAGATTGTAATCAGACTGCCATTGTTTTTGTGCTACAGATAGCTATGTCGCCATATGTATGAAAATAACAAGTGCATTTGCATAACGGATGTGTAGGCCTTGTACACAGTGCCAAGGCAATACGATAGTATTCTTGCGAAGTTGACTTGAGTAAGCAAGGTTGGTGTTTCCAAGAAACTAACCCAAGCTGTCACGAATGCAAATGTTTGTAAAAAGTCGATGTGAAAAAGTGAGGGCAATTTTAGGAAGAACCCGTTTTCATGTAAAATGGCATCATTTCCTTCTAGGCCTAACTGGGACTCACGACACCCACTCCTAGGACATAAGTCGATTATGAGGCTATCTAATGCTAAAATCCTATCACTAAAAATGCAACAGCATATGTTAAGGAAATTGCTTAAAAATCATAGTGTGAAATAATGATAAAAAGGCACTAATGCGATTCAAAGACCCAAAGCATAAAGAAAGCCAAATTAAAAAATATAAAAGCTATAAAAAGAGGTCAATTTAAAATCAATTTGGTATTTTAAATCAGGCTGAATAAAAAGTTCCCACCAAATGGAATAGCCAGATGTTTATGTGTTCCCAGTGGTAGACGAAATATTTCTGTTCCCTGCGTCTGCAGACGATGATCCCAGAGCGCACCTCGGAGCAAGTTGATAGAGCAAGTATGTACCAATCCACCCCCCCACAGCAGCTGCTATGGGAGCGAGAATAGTCAGTTGTTGTACCGCTGAGCCATAGCCAAGATCCAATCCGCCAGGTGCAGAAGCAACCCAGGGAGGCTCGTAAAATGCGTCCAGGAGCAATGGAATTCGCAAGGGACAGCTATACAAATAGGCCTTTAGGGGGTCGATCAGTACGTGTGTGTCCGAAGGTTCAACCAACTGTGACCTGTAATACAAATCCAGTGCACACTTGTAAGTGCACAAGAGGCAGCAGAGCATGGGGTGCATTCAGTGAAGCCATACAGGCTGAATTGACAAGAACCAATGCTCATCCAGTTCTCGAAGCAAGGGTGCGCTAAACAATGCATCATGCGCTCATGGCACAAGAGGAGATGAGGCAGTGCCAGCTTCATTTGATCTCGATATAGGACATCCATTGTGGAGCAAAAATATTAAAACCACTATCCTTGCAATTAGGAATTGGACCAGCGGAAGACTTCCAAAGATGCTTCTGAGGACGGAGTGGATGAAAAATGGAATGACTCCGAACACCGTCTGGAAGGTGCTAACCAACCCGGAGCCTATGCCTTTGAAAAAACGTGTTACTCCAGTCATACAAGACATGTTAAAAATATGATGCACCAGCTCTCCAAAATGTCATGGGACGTTAGTGTGAAGTAGGGCCATCTGTACCTCTGCAGAGGACCTTGCCACCTGACGATCAAACGTATCCTTAGCAGAAGTTAAGGCCACATCTTTTTTAAATAATAAGGCTTTTACTTTGCTCAAGGTGTCAAAGCACACATTGGTAAGATTAATAGAAGGCCTCAGCGAATCCTCCCTAACTGTATGGGCACGTGGAAACAGGACCTGTGTACAACAAGTAACAATGGAAGACAGGGTCACCACATAGGCAACCCCTGTTTTCATCCCATAGCAACCTTGACTGTTCAACATCAGGTAACTCCCATTTGAGAGTAATCTGAAAGCCAGACGTATCACGGCTGCCAGTAAGCCTTTCAAGTAGCAAGACAAGTTCGCCACAGAGGCATTACATGCTCTGTGTAATAAAACCTCTTTGAATACCAGGGACCCACTCAAAGTATTCTCGCAGTCCGAACCGCTGAGAAGAACTTTAGTATCCTTATTCCGATACCAGAATTTGAAAGGAAGCTCCCAATTTTCAGGTATAAACACTTCACCTAACGCCTCATATCTGCCCGCTTGATGGTGTTGTAAACAGTATTAAAAGTGGAAAGTCAAAATTGGTTGTGTAAAATACCCATGGATTATCCAATCTGAGGTGCTATTTCAGCAACGGTAAAAGGCAATTTCTCCAGCTTCTCAATGTGTAACATAGTGTATTTTGCATCCTTTCGTGCTGTATCTGTTTATTGTTCTGTAAGGTGGTATGGTGAAAACAGATTTGTGATGTTAATGTGTCGCCATGGCACGTGGCCAGAATGTAGTGTCTGTAATGTCCAGCTCAACAGCAGAATAGACCTAGGTTGCGGCTCTCCGTGTTGTATAATGTCTATTGCTGAGGATACAATGTTACCCAAGGAGTAGATTCTTAATGACAGAGTGGTCATACTGTTGTCTACTACTGCAAGATCCTGTTCTAGATTGGCTCTAACAATTTTGTGCCTCCTGCTGAGAGACCCTCCATATTTCATTATAAATGGCTTACAGATATCGTTTTTGATATGCGCATGCGCATGCGCATGCGCAATACGTACAACGTAGGGGTTATTCAGTGCGAGGAGGAGGCAGGAGAGCAGCCATTGTGATGAGGAGGCAGCCGAGGCAGACACGGCAGGTAAGTGCCTTTTTAATTATTTTTAATAACTTTGGGAGGGGGGAGGGCGCGGAGCGGAGCGTAGTTCCACAGAGTTTCTTTTAAACTCCGTGGAACTATGCGGAGCACCACTACGCATACTCCGTCCAGGGGTCCTGATGATGATCCCAGTATTTCCCTTACGGGATCGAAACGTCGTCGACTCACTGTACACCGCAAACACAACTCCATTCGCTATTTATGTGTAACGGTGTCGTTGTTCATTTTTGCTTGTTTTGCCTTCTGTATAGCATACAAGCTCTGTGTCCTGCCTAAGCCTTTGTTTTTGTTTCTGTGTTATATGTATTGCGTTGGACACAGGGTTGTGTCCCACTTTATTGTGTGCCTCGAATTTGAAAAATTATTAAAATAACCCTGTTGGGCTGGATAGCCTTAATATAGCACTGATTCAGAGTCTATATTCATTCTTACTCCTATGTATTCTCCCTGTCAGGGACAATTGAGTTTAGCTGTAAGCAATTGCCCGTCATCCACTCAGCGATAGCCACCATGCCGTCTTGGAACTTAGCCAGGTTCTGAGTAGAGTTGTTGGAAAAGGAGATCACAAGCTGAGTATCTTCGGCATAGGATACCAGCGTGATCCCCGGGTTTTTGCAACATATAAATATATACATATAAATGTTGAATAGAGTAAGGCTCAGCGCGGAGCCCTGGGGAACATCATGTCATAGAGTATGAACCTGAGAGTTGTATGAAGAAGAAACAACCTGAAAGGATCTTTCAGATATAAAGGAAGTGAACCAGGTTAATGCCGCTCCACCAATACCAATCTCCTGTAAGCGTCGCAACAAAATACCATGAGATACGGTATCAAAAGTGGCGCTTAAATCAAGCAGAATCAAAGCAGATGATCTGCCCTCATCTAAAGAGCCACGCAGATGCTCCGTAACCACCAGCAGTGCGGACTCGGTGCTATGTTGTGGTCTAAAGCCATTCTGAGAGGAATCCAGAATACGGTTTGACGCCAAGAAATTTGTTAGAGTAGCATTAATGTGAGAATCTGTGATTTTGGCGAGAAAAGGTAGTAAGGAAATAGGATGAAAATGTTTGGTTTGGAAGCATCCAAAGCAGGTTTTTTCAGTAGAGGGATAACTTTGGCATGTTTCCACAAAACAGGTACCGATGCCAATGTCAGAGAAAGATTTATCAATTCAAGACAGACTGGAAGAAGACAGTCTTGAAACTTAAGGAACAGGTCAGGACTGAGGGGGTCATCTGGGGAACCCGATTTGACTTTGTTACAGAGAGTTTGGAGCTCTCCGAAGGACAGCAGGGGAAAAAAGTGACAGGGGATGACTGATAGGGCCTCTAAGCTAATATCCCTGATATCAGAGGCAAAGTTAGAGTAGATAAGTTCTACCTTTCTAATAAAATACATTGCCAGTTCCTCGTATTGGCTATTGGAAGTGATAGTAGGCTCTGCTGCCAATGTGAGTTTCAGACCATTCAGGAGAGAGAAAATAATTTTAGTAGGTTGCTACTGTTTTTTATTTCGTTAGCGAAATGCTCGGCCCTAGACTTCCGAATCAGTTTATGATATGCTTTAATGGCAACTCTATATCGCGTTTTGGCAGAGGGCTCATAGGAGAGTCTCCAAGCACGTTCTAGGAACTTGCAGTTTTTTTAGCAAGGTCAAAGTCTCATTGAACCAAGGGCTGGCCTGTGTTCTTTTGTTATGGATCGGTTTAGCAGGGATACACATGTCAAGGCAGGTGTGAGCCAGTCGTGGAAGAGACTATTAGCTACCTCCGCATTGGAGGATAATTGGGGACTCTATGTTCGAAGGAGGTCACGAAAATTATTGGGATCGAGCTTATGCCATGGGCGTTAAGAGATAGGGTTTCGGTGGGTAGGCAGTTTAGAGCCTTCAGAGCATATGGACAGAATGGAGACCTAGGGCAGGTTAGAACGCCTCAATCCCCCAGCATCAACTTAGGTCCCTGCAAAATACAGCAGGGACTCACCACCATCGTTCAGCCCCAGAGTCCAGAACAGGCAGAGAGAGCAGTTTTATCCCAGTGCAGGAAGGCCCTGGTTATAATAGCCCAGCCACCTACAGGGAAAGTCTATTTTAGAAGATCCGAGAGGTAGTGTTGCAGGGATTCTGCACATATACAGAACTATGCGCAGGAAAATGGGACCTCAGTGAATAGGGGTGTACCAGCCTACCACATTAGTACCCAAAATCCCAATCCGACTAGCTATAGTGTCTCATTCGTTCTCCGACTAACATCGAAGCTACCAATGATTAGACAACCCAGAACACGACACTCCCGACTCTCTCAGGAATCGCGGGAGCCAGACAACTCTTTCGCTCACTCACTCATACTTGTCCACAATGCGAGTAATCAGAGTCACGGTATAGTTTAAAATGTTTATTTTAAACTAACGCGCTCTATGGTACAGTACACGTGCCATTACTAGCAGCAAAATGCAGAAACACAATATAGTCAGAATGTCACAATTCCATAGAATATAAACGGGGATATCATTTTGTAAAGACAGTGGAAAAGGGCTACAATACCTAACCACCCTCCCCTTGGTAAGAAATAGTTTATTATAAAAAAGAAGACCTCTGGGCTTTGTCAGCAGACCCCATACCTCAAGGCCTAGATGAAAGGTTTACATCACAGGACAAGCACAGCTCTTCTCTCCGGAAAGGAATCTCTCCAAGTGCCTGCACCACATGTTTAGCTTGCAAAATTAAAGCATACGATTTTCAGTAGTGCAGCAGTGTGTCATGTTATGACTAAGTGCGAGGGACTGACCAGAACAGAATAACAAGGGGCATTGTTGATCGACCTTGTACATCGTGTGCAGACTAAACCTCAGAGCATAGCAGAGAACGCGAAAAGCAGACAGTTCTCATGTGAAAGAGTACAAACAAAGTCTTGCAAAATCTATGCATGCAGTGTCGTGCGCAAAAGCAGCCTCATGGCAGCGAAGCTCATGCTAACTTAACAGATGTCAACAATGGTCCCACAATCCATACTACAGTAGGCCGCTGGACCAGTGTCAAAATCCACCCTCAGAGATGCAAATAAGGCACTCCTCACTTCTCTACTGTCGCGTCACCGCTCGGCCTGCTGACTTCAGGTAACGTGGTAGCCTGGCATCAGACTGCACCGATATCACAACTGGCGGCCCCAGGACTCCCTCAGGAAATCGGGACACGAGAATCGCATACTTGCCACACCTCCGGTTATACTTGTGTCTCACTCAGCCTGCTGCACAGCCTCAACGGGAACCGCCCTCCAGAGATGTTTTAAGGCATGAGCAAAGAGGGCTCTGGCCCAGGGCCCCTACACAATGTGAAAAAGGGCTCCCAGGCTTCCAATATCTCATATATATTCAAAGGCTTTCCACTGAATAGGGCCCCCCTGAAGGACTGGGAAACCCTTAAAGGTTTGGGGGCCAACAAAGAGGGTTGTCAATGATCAGACCATAGTTCCTAAGGGCGTGAATAAGATGAAAATGGATAATAAAGTCAGAGCTGTCCCGAGCAGGAGCTCAAATTATGTTTGGCCCGGGGCCCCGAAAATCCTTAAGATGTCTCTGCTACCCCCGGCTCACCTCGCGGGTACCCCGAGCAAAGGGTGATCCTGCAGCACACGCCGACGTCCCTGTTGCGCAGCCAGGGATCTGGCAGGGCCGCACAACCCACGCGGCTCCGTCCGCCAACAGGTCAGAGCACTCCGTTTTCGGACGGATTTTCAGGCTAGCGAGTCCCTGAAGGCGTGACTCACTCAAGAGTGGGGGAAATTAGGGAGGGTAAAGGCAATGGGTGTCAGGATCCTGCAGGATTATAAGCCGGATTCACGGAGCTCTACATGCAAGCGGCCATCTTAGAGCCATGCAAGCTCCACCCTCTACCACGTACATTATTTTGCACCCTGAACACTATGTTGGGGGACTGGATCTGGAATAAAGGGTGGTGTAGTATTGCCTTGGCCAAACTTCAGCCCCACATGGAACACGGAGGACTTGGGGTCCCGATATTCGAGCACTGTTACTTGGGGTGCATCTTCAATGGTAAGCCCGCTAGCTGGCTGCAACTTGTCTACAGTGTGCGACAGTGATGAACTCAATTGCTCATGAGCTTTTCATCCCTAAATCAGCCCTACCTGAACCCCCAAAACAAGCTGCTGTGTTTAGCCCATTGTGGCTATCTTAGGTCTCTGAGGGTCTCTCCAAATGTCACACTGTATAATATGAAGATCCCCTGAAGAGCATACATGCCTTCTGGCATGCCACAGGGAATTGTACTGCAGGAGTATGGGAGGGCTCTGGGGTATGTTACACAGGTGACTTGTTCTAGGATGGAGATTCCTTTTTTTTGTTTACATTTTTATTTTGGTTTCGAGCGTGCATAACAAAACACATAGGTTCAATAAAAAAAATAGGGTACAATTCATCTTATCCCACACCACCGAGTAATAAATAATTAGGATGGAGATTCTGAATCCCCTTGATACAATTACGGAGTAAAATGGCCCTCCAATGGAACAGTTTTTAACAGACAGATGACTAGTTGTGGTGCTAGAGTCTCTCTGGGGAATTACTGACCCTGAACCAGCCGCTCATCTGTTACTTCAAGAATATTCTGCCTTAAGTGGTAAGTAGCCATTAGCCACCCCCTAACCCAAAGAGAATAGGACAGAACGCTTGTAACCCACACAAATTTTCTAGTAATGAACAATTTCAGTATATGCCACACAATATAGTGCATACAGCTTACTTGACCCTGGCTTGGCTTAACAAAATCTATCACACTGTCACATCAGACCGCCCCGATGCCACACCTCAAATGCCGACATACCACACATGTTTTGGGACTGCCCACTGGCCCAGACTTTTCTGGACTGAAGTCTGCACAACTCTCTCACAAATCATTTGTAGGCATGAATTAAACTGTATAGACTGTTGTATATTGGTGCTCTATACGATCTGAGTATCTGGTGGGGAGATAAACCAATCTTTGAGGTGGCCCTTCTCCTCGCTAAGCCTACGATCACAATGAGATTGAAGACTTGGTCCCTGTTTGAAATTATCCGGTGGTATGACACAGTGATTCTGTGGGCTGAGACAGAGTCCCTATCCCTACGTTGTAAAGAAGCACGTGGGCTCACAAACGTCACTTCCATGTGGGACAATTTGATCTTTACATTCAAAAGTGACTTAAAAGATGACTCTTGGCTGTCATAGGCGTACTTGTATGCTATATCACATTATTACTATATGTACTCGTGTACCGTAAAATCCATCACACAGCCCTAGTCACAGCTGGACTCCCTTGATGGGAGGCAAATGATCTGCGGACAGGTGTACCCAGGCACTGACACCATCTCACCTTCATTCTCATGATTCACATCATATGACCAGGCTTGCTATTGTTTTGGACAGTTGTGTTTCCTTGTTTACGTCACTTATGTTCTTGGTGATGTACCAATTACTGTATGATGTCCTTTCCTGTAATGTACCTACCAGAGTACAATGGAAAACTCTGTAAAATATCATTAAAAAAAGATGGAGCAACAGGCAGACAAACCACCATGGAACCACACACACAATTGAATATACCTTAGAGACTACATCCCATATAGATTTAAAACAGCATGGACTTGCCTGATATTGGGCTATCCCGTTGGACCTTACAGAACTTGAAAACAAAACACAACTTGCACAGACATCGACAAAGCAAGAAACACCTGGCCAAGACTGTCTCTAATCTGCAGGCAAAGGACTTCTTTCCCACCTAAGAGATCCAGAAGCAATAGGTAAATGCCCTCTGCCAGACCTCTTTGACCCCAAAATTACATTTCTACAGCTCATTGAACATGACCGCACCACCTAATTAGCGACAGACCACAAAACAATACCCACAGTATAACATCAGAGGATGATTCTGATTCCTGTCTGCGATGGAAATCCCAGAATTGCAAGCTGAGGCATTCTGGAAATGTTCACCGATCTTACAGAAGGATCGGCCATTGGGTGACATGCTGCTTGAAAAGACACACCCACAGAAACACAATAGTGCAAATGGGCCATAAGTATAGCAGACTGTGAGTTAAATAAATACCAACCACCTAACACCGCGATTGGCGATGCGGCGCGCGCAATGTAATTCGTTTTATTTATTTATTTATTTTTGTACTTAACTCTGTCCGGCCGTATGCCGGAGTTTACTACTCCCCACCCTGGCCCTCCCCCGCCCCGCAGCACTCCCTCCAGGAGCCGCGATTGGTATATTGTCTGTTGCTGTTTTTCTTATTTGATCACATTTTTGGGCTACTTTCTTTTATCACTAGCACCGTGTGTTCACCACTCACACCAAGCAAATGTATGTTTAATTGATAATTATTTGATTATTGGCTTTTCCTTTTCTACAAGGTCAGTTTTAATCATTCGGTGTTTTATGATATATTGTAAATCAAATAGTTCTACAGTACCAAAAGCTCTGCATTTCGATTGGCTCCTAGCGGTCGATATATACCCATGAGATTCATAGCTGGTACCTGAGACAATTAACTCACACATCACTACGCATTCTTCCTCATAGATCTGCCTGCGAACATCACAGAGTTCTAATAGAGAAGTACAATGTTCACTGACCGTAAAGAATGATCATGTACAGGGAGACACTGCTGCTCAAAAAGACTGCTTTTGAGTTATACTTTCATGTGCAGATGACTGAATATGTACATGAAAATGGTTCTCATCTCTGCTTCTACAAATTCCTGTAATAAACAAACCTTCAAAAACATTCATTCCTTTCCATTTGTTTGTATTACATATTTAAATTATCCGATGTCTGAGAAAATTGTGTAGTAAATGACAGTTTTCACTATGTTTTAAAACAGGAGCCTCATTTTTGTATGATTTACAATATTATTTTAAAATACATTTTAATTAATAAACCTTGAATGAAGTTATTTATAAGTTATACAGAGCAACATTTTTGATAGACAATAAATATATATTTTTAAATGTTTTTAATTATTTCCTTACATGTACCTCACAACAAAAATTATTTTGAAAACAGTGCACAATCATGCAGGTAGATGCAACTATTCACAAGAGGAAGTCCGAAAAACTAAAAAGAAAAACTAGATGCCCAAACAGCAACTCATTTGGATGCTCTCACTACCCATTGAAGCATAGATCTATATGTGGTAAATAAGTTCCTGCACCTCTAAAAAATAATCTACTCCAATACATTTAAATATAAAATGTGAAAAAAAACTTCTGCCAAATTTTTACTATTTTTAAATTGAGGAGGTATTAAACAACAGCTAATGGGTAGCCTGAGTAAACAGATGTGAAAAGGGGATGCTGGACTGAGGTAGAGATCTCTATCATTCACTATTTGTAATTCCTTTAAAAATACATTATGCTATAAATTACTGAAAACTCATACTTCTCTCACATTTTCATACCACCACTTTTCAGATCTGCATTAACACCTCAAAGCTCATTTACTTCGGCCTACTCGACAGTAATGGTTTTAAATTCGATAGCTCCTATTGCAGCAAAATGGCTTTCAGGAGTGCCAAACGTCTGTCTTGAATTTACAATATTAGATCCCAATTGTCCATTAGAACTCAGTGGTACAGCTACAATAGGACACTAGGGAGTGAATTCACAGACTGATGCTGGTACTGAAAGTACATATTTCACTCAGCATAACAGGTTTTTCTCCTGATATGGTTGAGGATGATATTTGAAAATTTATAGAAAATGTGTCCTTATTTTAGTTTTGTAGATCACTTGCCATAATTTCTGTGACAAATTAAACCTTTTATGTGACAAATGAATGTGAGGGTGGCTGTGGTGTAATATAGCCCTTTGCTGCTGGGGCAGGTCACATATTTCGTTTGGAAAATTGTTTGGCTGTACTATTAGTTGTCATCTTTAGCTTAACGATCTTTCATGCTTTTGGGTAAGTAGCAGGGCAGGTCCCAAAGTCCTAATAGTGTAAAAACCTCACTGCTATTCAACTTTCGGTCTGATGCATTTCATGCTTAGGAGTGTGATCAGATGGCATGGATGTGGTGTAATAATCTTGTAGATGTCAATTAAAAGCTTGGTGCTGTGTGTTCTACAAGTGCTAAGTGCTGTTGTATGTGGTTCTTGTTGTCAGAGGGGTTGCTACATAGGCTGTTTGGGCTAGGGTTCTGACTGGCTACTAGGGCTAGGGTTTCCTATTGGACTTGGGGATTAGGGCTTCAGCTTTGATTGGCTGATAGGGCTAGGGCTTTGATTGGTTAATAGGGCCAGGTCTCCCATTGGCTTCAGGGTTAGGGTTCTGATTGGTTAGGGCTAGGGTTTCATTGGCCAATTGGGCAATTTTAAGCATAGGGCTTAGGGTGTCAAGGCTAAGGGTGGAGAGGACAAGGGCAGTTTCCTGTTAGGGTCTGTGCAGGACGAGCTACCACCTTAACCCCTCCACATCTGGCAACATCCAAACACAATATCAGCAAAGGCATTCTACTCATGCACCACAAACAAACCTCATATAGATTTCAATGTGTATCGAACCACTGCAAAACCACACCTACACTCTACCCCAGCTACAACACAATGGCACCTGCATTCTCACACAAAACACAACTCTGTCCGCACATCACCAACACAACACAAAGCCTCATTATACATAACTTTAATGCATCCAGACATACACCCCCTGTTCAAACAAAACACAGTCTCTATCCTCTACATGCTCCTAACAAATCCCATTTTATCACAACATAACCTATTCTCAGCCTTCATCACACCATCCACCATCACTGCCTCCTATCTTTACCAATCACACACAACCATATAGTCCTTACACGCCACTCCACCACACACATTACCTATTCCAGTGATCTAAACACAAACATTCATAACTCTTGCCCATCCCCTCTTACACACCACATACTCTTCTCCAAAACACATCCCCACACCTGTACTGTTCAAATACCACTCTCCAGCAGTACTGCACATACAAATCTTTCACAGAAAACCACTACATCAATATCGCCTCTCACTACTCCACAAAAACAAAACACACAAATCTCAATATATTATATTCCTTACACATATATTCCCTAACTATGTAATCATGCATCTATATATTTATTATTTTAGTCCTAATGTACAAGAACAAAATATTACACTGTCAAAAGCTTTGCTCTGTTCTACCATCATCCTACACCTCTATCAATGTATCCTTTATCTTCACTCTCTCTCATCCCAAACCCCTTCTACTACTATGATTTCCAAAATAACCCTTCCTAAACTCCTCCCTCATCTACACCTCCTGGCTCACCCCAAACATCAGTATACTACTATGATCTCCCAAACAACCCTACTAAATTCTCCATCATGTTATCTCTCCTTGACTCATCCCAAATCTAATTTTCTATTGATTCTCTTTCTCCCTAATCACTTTCTACAGGCTCTTCTCTCCTCAATATCTCCTTTGCTCATCCCAGACCTCAACTTACTACTATGATCTCCCAATTAACACTTCTGGTTTTCTTACCTCTTCTATCCCTCCATTACTCTATTCAATCCAACTAACAGACTCACATGTCATCCACTCAAATTAACTTGTACCTCCCTATACTAAATACTATACTCCTATTTCCCTATACTAATCCACCACTAATCCTTTTGGGTTCCGGAATAGTGTGCTACTCTCCTAAAAGCGCTTCGATGCCTCATCAGGGGTAGTAAGAGCTATATAAATATAATTACAATATGAAATGATTTCAATTTTACAGCTCATACTTCAACATCAAGGTACTGGGGAGTGTCTCACTTTGTCATGAATATAGAATGTAAGCAATTTAGTTGTGTATTAAATCTCTCTGTTAAAACCTTCAGTTGAACACTGGGGAATCAACTTACAGACATTTGCTGCTCCTGATAGTACATGTTCTATTAAGCATGCCAGGCATTTATCTCACATGGACAAGGAAGATATTTGTAAATTTATAGGAAATGTGTCCTCATTTTGGCTTCTGGAGCAACATTCATAATTTCTTTGAGAAAATCATGATAGAAAACTGTTTCCTCTCCAACATGGATCATCAAATCCAGCAGAGGATAAGCTTTTTCAAAGGTTAAATTCACCTCAGAACTCACCACAATTCCTAAATTTAGTGTGGTAACATCAACAAATTATTTATATTTTGAGCACAATCTGCTGTCACAGTTTCTATATGTTCATTTTTGCAACTGGCAGAGTCTTATCACCAAACAAATCCAGCAGGTATGCTACCTGTAACCTTCCATATAAATCGTTCAATGAAAATCTATCATCTAAAAACAATTTTGTGAATTTCACGTCACGTTTTAAGGGTGGGATTTACAATAGCAATGTTTTCCAAGGAGGAGGACACTCCCAGGTCGTTATTGACCAGAGGGGAGTAGGGCTCTCACTCCACCCTGTAAATAACTATAAGGAGAGTGCCCTGTATCTTGGATAATATTGCTCAATCAAAATATATAATGCAAGTTACTAAATATTCTTAAAAATGACAACTTGATGGGCACTGTTTTTATACACGTATGCACTGGCAATAGCAATAATCTCTTTATTACAAATATGTTTATAGTTATTATTATTGTTATTTTTATTATTATTATTATTATTTTTGATAATAATAATAATTATTATTATTATTATTCAGTTCTACCTTGTCTTCTTGTCTGACTTCAGGGAGTAGTTACATCATCACAAACTAACTGATCAATACAGGAATAGGTCATTGTAGGGCCCTTTGGACTCTAGGCTCGTGGTGTTGTGATGGTTAGATGGCAGGTATGCAATAGTTACTGAAGCTTGTTTGTGGGAATGGTTGGGGATTTAAAGGACCTGTCATAAACAACCATTTCCCTTCAACTGAGCGTGTATGCCAGCAAACCGGATTCAGGTGAGAGACACTTGATTGTTTAAGACCAAAATGACTTTATTTGAGCATTCTCTCACCTAAAATTGCCTTTTACTTCAATGCAAGTCAAAGGGGAAAATACATTTCCTGAGTATTTTTTCAAGATCTCCCTCCTTCCTGATTTTAAATGTCATGTGTGAGTGAGGTTCATATATAGACATTAATTATGGGTAACCATTGGTAGCCAGTGCTTCCCTGGAACACCCATTGCTACCCCTTATCCCAGGGTTAATGAAGAGAAGGGCACAAACCAAAGTAATAGAGTTCTAAGAACCCTCTTTGCTGCCTGTAGTGTCCACTCCTTGCTCATCCTCTGGCCTCTCTCCTTTAAATTGGAATCTGGTGAGGAACTAAGGACGGGTCAAGGTGTCAACTCTATTATGCAAATATGAGTCAAAGACTGCATGACGTCACTTTTCCCACCATTAAGTTGAATAGTTACTCCAGGGTTCATGCACTCGTATTCAGTGAGTCAAATTCTGCTTTACACGCACCGATTGTTACAACCATCTTGAATGGGTTTGTGAGGCTGCCATGTCTACTTATCTATTATGGTAAGTAGCTTTTACTGAAACTGATTTGTACAGCTACAGCAAAAAAGTTAAGGAATTCTTTCCATTTAAAGGGCCAAATTACTCTGAGGTTTATAGCTCTCAGGTGCGTTTGGAAACGCATTAAAATTCGTATCCTTCTCGTACATCTTATGTGTGGCGTGCGTTCTTTTGCTGTACGTCTTGGGAATGAAAAGCACTTAGCTCATTAAAAATTGAAATAAAGAACCACTTACCCTCTATACACAGGCCCCTGCTGATCTGTACAGCATATCATAGCTCAAAAAATTCACCCCATACCAGGGAACACACTGCCAACGCTATTATTTATAAACATGCTATGCATTGTGATCCGTATTACAATTACAGACCAAGCAACAGTTTTATTTTGTGCTAAGAGGAAAAATAATAGCTGGGTAATTTTTAATGTAAAAATATGTTGAGCATTTTTTATTGTCAGTTTTATACAGCGAAAACGTGGCCCCAGGGCAATATAGCCCGGCACATGAGAATCAGACGCCCATTTAAAAAAAAAAAGATTTTAGGCACAAGGAGGTTAATGGCTTTCGCTGGAGCCTGGGACTTATCTACAAAGCAGTTTTCGGTCGCAAAGTCTCATATTTGGAGTTTGCGACCAAAAAACTGCTTTTAGCAATGTACTAAATCCATTGAAGGAAGTCTGTAGCTTTTTCTGACTCCTAAAATAGTTATAGAAATGGATAATGAACTGCTATTTGGAAGGGGCATATTGTAGGTGTCCCTTCCCAATAGCAATTCCTATCTAAATGTATTAATGGCAGTCGTAAACCATTGAAAAGTTACTGACCCCCAAGATGGGGTGGTAACCCATTCGCAAAAGGGGAGGGGTCCCTTGGGACTCCTTTCCCTTTGTAAATGTTAGAAAAAGTTTGTTTAGGAGTAGGCAGTGCTCCATGGGACTATTCCACACTCTCAAACAAGCCCAAAAAAATCATATTTTCTTTTTAAACACAGCCTACTTTCCTTAACACCTTGACCGTGGCGCGAATTCCGCCGCGGTGCGGGTTAAATAATGAGTGGGCGTGTCTCGGACGGCCCCCGGCCGTCCTCCGCACATGCCCACCGTGACGTCGGACGGCCGGGGGCCGTCCGACATATCGAACGGGTTAAAGGAAAATGGGTTGCATTAAAAAAATAGTTGATTCTATTGAAATTCGATCACAGACATGGTGGTCTGCTGACATCAGCAGGCCACCATCCTGGTGAGGGTCTCCATTTGCAGTGAGCCGCAATTTGTGAATTACCACATTGATTTTTATGAGGTAGGTCAGATTCTGACACACCACGATTTAGATTTTTAAGAACTGACCTATTTGCGCCTAGATAGGTTCTTAAAATTCTTTACTGACTACAAAAATAATAGTTTCAAATAGTTACCAGTACCTGGCCCTTGGTTCCCCATATTAAGGGCAGTGGTTCTAGCTGCTAAACCACATCTCCTCCTTCCTTGTTGATTGGCTATGCCTCCACACATTCTTTTAAACCCACTACATATGCGGGAACCTCTTGCATAAAGTTGGTATTTTCAATTATTTTAACAAACCTTGAGTAGTAACCCTACAGGTCCCATATCCATGTCAAAACATGTTAGGTGAAATCCTCCTTCAGTCTCGTGTTATTTCAGAATGTAAAATGCTCCTTCCCAAAGGACCACAGTGTTAAACTATGCTAAGATATTTTGGGCCAAATACTTAAACAAACCTGCATGCATTCATCTTCCCCAATTTCACACAGGTTTCCGAATGAACAGGAAGGAGAATGTTTTGTACACAAAAATATATCCAATTACAGCATGTCGTCAGGACCCAATATGTGTGACGCCAAGTGGAACGCCATCAACTCCAATAAGGCATCAGAGCCTTCCAAAGTGAAAAGCGTAGCCATCCAATTGAGCAAATCAGATGAACAGATGTGGTCCTCATATCCAGTGGCTGCCAGGACCATCCAAGAAGAACTTGTGTTGACTTCAATAAAACTGAGATCCAAGAGTCGGTGTGCACCTGCACAGGAAGCTGTGTCAGCCACTGGCCCCAACGATGGGTTATACACAAGCCGCATGCCCAAGGAACAGTCCTGGCTATGGGACATCAAAGGACCCATCCACAGATCATAATCCAGGGCAGAGTGTGACGGTGTGGCCAGGCAGATATCTAGGGCCCACTGGAAGGGGCACCGGACGCAGTAAAGCACAGGTTGCACACAGGTGAAGTAGGCATAGTGGAAGGGCAGGCAGAAATCGACATCCAGAGCCTCTAATGACATCACTTCGAAGAGCTGACGTATCCGCTCAAGGTACAGCTGCAGCTATTCCTGTCCGGGCAGAACCACAGATCGAGCAGCCATTGCAGAATAGAAAAAAAAAGGACAATGATGCCACAAATCAAGACGAGATGCAGTGGGAACCGACCGAACACGCTGGAAAAAATAGAATGTATAAAGGCAGGGATTACTCCAAAAATCGTTTGAAAAGAGGAAACGAGGCCAGAACCCACAAGTTTAAAAAAGTGAGCTAGGCCTGTTGTAGCAGATGCATTAAATATTTGATGTATCAATTCCCCGAAATGGAGGGGGAGATTCATGTTTAACAATGATTGTATTTCACTGGACGTTCTCGCCACCTGCAATTCGAAGGTCTCACGAGCTGACGTGAGAGCTACTTCTTGTTGAAACAATAGCACTTTGAGTTTGCTTAGCTTATTGAAATCTGTTTTCAGGGTTGGAATGGAAGGCCACAACGAACTATCTACACTCCCATGTGGAGGGGGAAACAGGATGTTGTTGCAACAAGAAACTAGCTGGGAAACGGTCACTACGTATGGGATCCCAACCCACAGACCACAGCAATCCTAATTATTAAGTACGAGATAACTGCCATTGGAAAACAATGTGAGATTGGGAATAATAGTGGGAACAAGAGTTACTTTTAGAAAACAAGCCCAATTAGGGGTATAAACATTACAAACGCCGTGGAGTTTCACTTGCTGACATACAAGGGAATGTCAGACGGTGGAATCACACTCTTCCTCTTTAAGAAAAACTTATTTTTCAGCTAGTAGACAACGATATGTAAACAGTAAAGACCATAACTCATGTATGTAACTGCTCCCAAGGGGCTCATATCTACCTAAGTGAAAGTGTTTCATGCAGGCAGTAAACTGAAACATAGAGATGGGCAATGAAATGACCCCATGTATTAACCAAACTGCAAAATGAATTTTGGATGGTAGTTGTTCGAGTTTTTCTATATGCAGCATAGTATATGTAGCGTCTTTCATGGCCATTAATTGTTGTTTACTTGTTAAATTGAAAGGTAAGAACAACGCACTTGCATTCAGGTAATCCCAGGGCACTCGCCCGTTTTTAAGTGTTTGTAGTGTCCACCCAAATTGCATAACTGATCTAAATTGATGTTGACCATGATATAATGTAGACACTTCACTTTGAACAATATCAATAACAGAAGATACAATAGCCTGCTGGCCTTCCAAAAAGCCATTAAGACATACCTTTTCCCCGTGGCCTAGTTCTTACCCTCTATGTTACTGCTTTCAGCGCCGGGACGCCTAGTTCTTAGCCTCTATGTTACACTGCTTTCAGCGCCGGGACGCCTCTTCGCTGAGGCAGCTGTGCGCTATATAAGTCTAGTTAACATTAACATATTGTCTAAAGTATAAATATGAGATGACAATGTGTTAATACTGTTATTGATAATGGCAAGAACTTTATCTAGAATGTCCTGATCTAATTGTTGTAGACATACAGCAGCTTCCATTTGTGACAATTTCCAAAATTCATTATACCCTGCATACACAAAATGCTTCGCACGAGGGGACTTTGGACCCAAAAGGAAATCAGCAAGCTTTATGTCTCCAGACAAAAGAGAAAGATGTTGTTTTACAGAAGGCAGCGTGGCAGGTTCTAACCATTGCTGACATAATTTACCAACAGAGTAAGTGGTGACAGTATTGGAATTGTGGTCTGAAGGTAGAGTGGATCAGGTCTATGTAGTTAAACCCTGAAGTGGTATTCATGAAACACGAATGACAAACATTCATGTCTATCGGCCACAAAGCCCACCCAGGTGGATTCGTCATAGAGGAATTAAACGTACCGTTTTTTATCATGCAATTTAGTTGATCTTCAGTATAATTTGTATAAGCCTACCAGTTATCATAAAGGGCTAGTGATGGAACAGCTGGAGCATTCAATTCTTTAATTTTAGCCAATCCCAGATAAGTAGTTTGTTGGACTGTGTCATCGAGAAAAATTATTTGGATCGGTATTAGACATGTACAGAACAAGGACACAGGGCCAGATATACGACGCTTGCATTTTGCAAATCGCAAATTGCGAGGAATTGTGACTCGCAATTTGCGACTCGCAAAATGCAATGTACAACAGTGTCTCAGACACTGTTTGCGATTCCCAATGGGGTCGCAAATTGCATGCCTCATCAATATTCATGAGGCAAGCGCAATTAGCGACCTCATTGGGAATGGCTAGCACTCACAGGGATGGTGGCCTGCTGGGGTCAGCAGACCACCATGTCTGTGACTGCTTTTTAAATAAAGCAGTTTTATTTTTAAATGAAGCCTGTTTTCCTTAAAGGAAAACGGGATGCATTTAAAAAAGAAAAATGAAACTTTTCAGTTTCAATTTTTAAGGGCAGGCAGTGGTCCCTGGGACTACTGCCTGCTCTTAAAAAATATTTTCGCACCCATTCACAAAGAGAAGGGGTCCCCTTGGGACCCCTTCCCATTTGCGAATGGCTTACCAAGGCTTACCAAGGGTGGTAAACTGCAAGTGTTTTGCGACCGCAAATGCGGTCGCAAAAGAATCATACATTGGTGTGAGACTCGCTATTAGAAAGGGACGCCCTTGGCACGCCCCTTCCTAATAGCGAGTCGCAAACCATATTTTGCAATTCGCTTATAGGTTAGCAACTCACAAAATATGGTTTGTACATGGGGCTGACCTATTTTGCTGTTGCAAACGGGCCAAATTCCTGTTTGCGACCGCAAACACCGGTCGTACATCTGCCCCTCAGTGCGTTGCACTTGCCAAAGCTTAGTGCCCCATACTGATTTTAAATCAATGTTTTTTTTGGGGTTTTTTTTCTTTATTTTTAGTCCTCATTCGCCTTTATCCACCTTAAACCGACCGCCTGTTCGTAGCCTTACTTGATGACCTGGGATGACTTAGGCATTCTAAGATGGCAGCTCTCAATGCCTTCAGCCTGTAAGGGTACGTTATCAGACCGGAAAGTTGTTTCCCCACAGAGAAAAAAGGTAGAATTCACTCCAACTAGGTCCTAAAAAGGCCTAAGATGGTCCAGAGAGTATCCAAAAGGCATAATCATAGGACCCCAAAAAGAAAAAATCATTTCCATTGGAGCAACAAATCCCAATATGCAGTTTTTTTCCTGCTACAAGCTCTAGACAGGTCCATCTTGGATACTTCATAAAGTGAGGTCAGCCAATCTGAATGTTTGGGGGGGGCTGGATCTATCCAATGTTTACAAATTTGCCTCCTAGCCAATAATATTGAATAAAATAGAAAAGATCTTGCTGGTCCTACAATGTGACTATTGAGGCCAAAAATTATCAAAGTCAGATTTATATAGATTGGTGCTTTTAAGATACTCTCGAGTGTCTTCCGCACTTCTTCCCAGAAAGGAGCGATGGAGGGGCAGTCCTTAAACATATGTATATCCGATGCTTCAGCCAGCCCACACCTATTGCATGTAGGTTGGGTCACTTTCAAAAATTTAGATAGTCTAAGAGGGGATAGGTAGTGAAATATTTTCGCACCCATTCACAAAGAGAAGGGGTCCCTTTGGGACCCCTTCCCATTTGCGAGTGGCTTACCACCCTTTTGAAAAGGGTGGTAAACTGCAAGTGTTTTGCCACCGCAAATGCGGTCGCAAAACAATCATACATTGGTGTGAGACTCGCTATTAGAAAGGGCCGCCCTTGGCACGCCCCTTCCTAATAGCGAGTCGCAAACCATATTTTGCAATTCGCTTATAGGTTAGCAACTCACAAAATATGGTTTGTACATGGGGCTGACCTATTTTGCTGTTGCAAACGGGCCAAATTCCTTTTTGCGACCGCAAAAACCGGTCGTACATCTGCCCCTCAGTGCGTTGCACTTCCCAAAGCTTAGTGCCACATACTGATTTTAAATCAATGTTATCTCTTCAATAATCGTATCCCTTCAGCGCCACATTTTCAATAAAAGAAGAGGAATATATTAACTTAGTGTGGGTAAGCATATATTTTTTGGAAGGAATGGGTACCAGTTTAAACTAATATGATGCCGGGTCTGAAAGGTTATAACCGGTAAAGTAAGTGTATTTTCGCTTTAGCGTATTGGAACTACCCTGAGATGGAGTAGGGCAATGTTTCCATTGAGTATAACTAAAAAGGGGACGCTGTCCGTTAGTTCCATGCAGAAAATGATGTCCATAATGTTGGTAACAAAATAACTCAGCATAGTTAGCAGAATTCAAATATACATCTTCTGTATCAAAGACAGTGTAATATTTTAATTCAGAAAACAAAGAATTCATGCATTGACATCCCAATCATCTGATTGTAACCTAGGTATAATCACATCACCCATAGAAACACGGAAAACATATGGTATCTGTAGGGTCTCCGTTGGCGCATATACATCAAATGGTACTTTATCCCATACAATTCCATCAGTGACTGGGACCACTGAAATGTTAACAAGGGTCTGGTCTCTTTTCATTTTATGCGAAGAGGAATGTGGGGCCAACTCACCATCGACCGATTCCACTGTGGAGTGCTCAGGAAGGTAGTGGCCATTAATCAGAAGGAAGAAAACAGTCACAAATCCGATCCACATGAACAGGAACACCATGGAAAACACGATCCAGACATATTTCCAAGGGCGAACAAGATAAATGCGTTTCAACCAAGAGATAAGAACACAAATTGTATTTGGTGTCGGGGAGAGGACTGTAGACAGAGCAGAACTGTTTGAAGAAAAATAATCTTGATCGATATAGTAACCAGAAGAACTCAGCTGAAATAGCGGAGGCTGAGAGTCTGGACGCAGGACAGAGGCTTGCAGGTCCACAGGGCTCTCAACAGGTGGAACAGAATAAACGATTTCCATTCTAGAAAGTGAGAAAAGTAAAACTGGTAATTGGCCAACTGAAGACTCAACATCCCCCTCTGGCAACCGGCGAGAATGAGAACGAGGCTCACAGGCTGTAAAGTAGTATCCCTTTGTGGGACACTCCTAGGCATAATATTAGGAATTGGCCATATGGTGTAACTTCACATGTTCAATTGAGACTAAGCGATTTTCTTTGTATCCTGGAACTGGAGGTAAAATCACAGTTTGGGTGCCCTGAAGACCAAGCACTGGGACAGGAGCGCGATACGAGGGACCAAATTCTTTCTTGATCGCCACTTTTTCATGAACCAGATCACCAACTTTGGGGAGCCAGCCAGAAACAGGAATCAGAACTGCTGCATCCGCTGGCGGGGTTGAGGGCATATGTATTTTCGTCAGAGCATCACAACTCTTTTGTAGATCCTGTAATACAGCACAGTGGTTATCTACGACACATGTAGCGGCAGCCGCCACAACGTCTAGACCCTTAAGGTCTGGAACAAACATCTTAATGTCAAAGAGCATTTTGTACGGGGTCCGCCCACCAAGAGTTCTTCATAGGAGATTATTAAGAGCATGTTGAACCTCATAGAGGTGAGTTAACCAGCCACGGGCCGTACCTGATAACCTTGCTTTTAAAGACTGCTTTAAGTCATGGTTCATCTGCTCCACAACAGATTTGCCCTCAGGCCTATATGGAGATGAAAAATGAACCCGCACTCCCATGGACTTCATTGAATCACGGTAAGCCTTAGAGGCAAAAGACGGACCTTGGTCTGAATGAAAAGTGCCACAGGCCTAAGTCCCAATAAAGACATGCAAATCTTTTATAACAGTACAAGCGTCAGCAGAGCTCTGCGGCCAAACCCAGAGAAACCTAGTGCATGAATCCACTGCAACCAAAATATTTTTTAAAGCATTATCGGATGTTAGTGGACCGCAATGCTCAAGATAAATACACCCAAACGGATGGTTAGAAATGGAAAGATGAGTCTGAGGTGGACGTGACACAGTAGAACTCTTAATTTATTGACAAACATCACAACAAAGCACATATTTGCGAGTCTGCTGGTATAAACTGCATCACCTATAGCGCTGCTGTAAAAGAGAAACTGTAGCCGACACTCCTGCATGAGCAGAAGCCAAGCCTCCATGGGCAGCCACAATGAGTGATAGTCTGCGGTCATCTTTGGGAATCAAGAGATCACCAACCGTAGGAATAGTTACAAACAGTACTTTGTCAGCAGTCTTTTGATAAGTATAATAGGAAGGGAAATCCTGGGGAAAAGGAGTACCCTCCCTAGATGCGACTATAGCCGCCAAAATGTCATCATCAATTTTATTCATGGACCTAGTGATTGTCGCTACCTTAACTGTGGCTACTGCAGATTTGGCTGCTTCATCAGCCATGGAATTACCAAAAGCGTGCGCTCCTGCACGTTGATGTCCTAATGTATGCACAACATGTGTAACTGGCAAACGGTCCTTAAGAGCAGCCACTTGGACCCAAAGTTTTTTATGCTTGATGGTGCTACCTTTAGAATCCTGAAAATCATTCTGTTTCCAGAAAAACAAATTCTCATTGAAAGACTGTACACAATAAAAAGAGTCACTCACAACAAGGGTGGGTAACTCTGGATCAGGAAATTCAAGAGCTAAAAGTAGAGCTCGTACCTCGGCCAACTCGGCCGTGCAGTCCCCCAGGGACTGTGTGCGAACTAAAGTAGAATGAAAATCTCCGTCCAGTACTGCACCTACGACAATAGCGCAAGCTGCAGAATAAGCTTGTTTAGAACCAATGGCCGGTTTGAGCCAAACCATCAGTGTAAATGATGCATTTGTACTGATCAAGAGGAAGAACCAACTAAGGGAGAGGGTGAACATGTTCATACTGACGAAACTCTTGAGTTTGTAATGACGGGTCAAAAACAAAATTGACATCAGCCAATGTCAGGGACGTAGCCCATTGTATCCAACGAGGATGTAGAGCTTTAGAGTTAGGAACACTAGCTTTTGTGACTGCCTCTAAGGCAGGCATGGGAGAAACGACAAAAATGCATTTACCTTGAGCAAGAAGGCGTTCTTTCAGAATCTCCATCTGCACAGCAGTAAGAATTTTTTCAGTAGAAGAAAAACACAACTCTGCAGGAGTATACAGATGCGATTTGTAGGCTATGGTAACAGTGTCACACTCATTAAAAGTCACAGAAGTAAAACCGATTGCTCCAGGTAAAACCGGATGACCAAATTGATAGTATTTAATCTTGTTTGTAAATATTGTGTTGCAAGCAAGTCTTATTGTAATGCTTGCAACACTGCAGTGTGTTCCAGAAGCCAAGAGGAAGCAGAAAAGGAAGAGTGTATCAATGCGTAGAGTGGCTTGATACGCTAAGCATAGTCAAGAATGTAAATTCTGCCGAAATTTAAAAAACCGAGCAGAGACTGTAATTTCTTAAGGGTAGATGGAGGTTGCAATTGAGCACACTTTTCCAAAAAGTGGGGTGCTAAGCCCCTACCCTCATTTGTTAGCTCAGAGCCAAGAAAAAAGGACAGCCAAAAAGGCTATATGCGATTTTCCAAAGTTGAATTTGTACCCTAAGGCAGTGAAATGAGTGATGATGCGATCCACTCGCGCAAGATGAGGATTTAATTCATCATCTATCAAGTAAATGTCATCGACATATGAAAAAGCATCAGGATTAATTTCATTTAAAAGGGACACTATAAGTGCCGCAAAAACCCCACAGCTATTCTTATACTCCATAGGCAATCTTGAATAGCGCCTCTGAGAGTCGAGAGCGCTGAACGTGAATAAGTCACAGCTCTCTGGAGCCAAATTGTGACTGAAAAATCCATTTGAAATATCTAAAGTAGTTTTAACCTTTTTACGCGTAATATTATTAATTAGTGCCGCACCATTCGAGTTCTGTACGGCAAAGGTACGGGTATGGATATTCAAATGTTTGTAATCCAAAACAATGCAATATGAACGATCTGATTTTAAAATCAGAAAAAGAGCATTATTCATCGCAGAAACACAGCGTTCAATTACACCCTGATATTCCAATTGAGTGAGAATTTCTTTAACGGATGGTTTTGCATCATGTATAATTGGATATTGAGGTTGCAGCTGAGGAGTAGAGCTAACAGGCACAACATGTAAAAGTGAATCCTTATCTCAACCAGCCTGGTTGCAGTGTAAGGCAGGAGTTAAGGCAAGAGCCTACTCCGAAGCATAGGCATGCTTAGTCTCATCCGGGACATAATGCGATGAGGACAAGCAAGAACAAACGTGGGAGGCCAATCTACCTCCGCTTGTAAAATGTCATAAGAAGACGTCAAGTTGTCCCAAAAGATAGCATTTACGGTGCGCCTAATATCACATTCAATCTGAAGGTCTACATGATAAAGTCTATCAGGGGGAGCCACGTGAGTGTCCGCGGTTTCGACAGTTACAAATGTGTCAGTTACTTTCACCTCCAGAAACTGGTGGAGTATCTGCCCGGTAACTTCTGCCTCGCTGTCGAGGAGAGTCACCGCCCAGCTCCTGTGCAGGAGAAGGGTTCTCACCGTCTGGGGCATACTTGGCTGTCAAAACCTTTTTCTTCTGAAATGGGGCTCAATATGGAGGTGGTACCTCCCATTTGACTTTCACATCAAACTGGCATTGCAGGTCCCACTTAGGTTGCATGGATTTGCCTTGTCTGCGATCCTGTCATCGTCCTCCGCCAAATAGTTGATCTGACGATAACTGAAAGGATAAGGAGAATGAGGATCAGGATCAGGATCAGGAGCCTGAAACCTCTCCGTAGTTTTAATCTTAGAGCGATCACGTAAATCATATCTATTTTCAGAAGCGTCAGGTGGCAGTGACCCAGCACGAGACCTAGGCTTCTGTTGCTGTTTATTTTTGTCCCACGTCTTTTTAGGAAAGACCATAAGCCCCTCTTTCTCAGGAGATGGTTTACCCTGAGACGGGGCAGACGGTCTGACTCCCAAATTATTGTGACCCAAGGATGTATAAACATCAGCAATAATAATCGGTAACTCACGTTCCCGATCAATGTCAGCCACCGCTGAAAGGTGTTGGCGAACCTGTAAGCAAACTGCTTCACCCTTAATATTAGAAAGAATCATTTCAGAGACAACAGGAAAAATTCCCACCAATTTCATCCCCAAATCCAGGGCAGGACCTTCCCCATGTTCATTTTGTACTTGTTTTAGAACACTTGGAAGAACGCTCATAGAGGGAGTGCCAAATCAAAGTGTATACACTGAGGCAAACACCGTCCCCCAGGTGTTGCATTCTGCCAGAGGAGGAATCAGACCACTTGGTAAACACATAATAAAGATCCTGTGTTTCTCCACAGGACCAGTGTGAGGGAAGACAGCATCAAGCTGTTCAATCTTCTGAGCAATCCAAAATGGAAGGTCCTCACGAGCATGAGGACGTTTGCCCATTACCGAATTAATAAGAACTGGGCTAATCACAAGGCCCCCACCAGGCGTAACCCTTATGTGGAGCCACCAAAAAGGCACGTGAAATAAATTTAATTAGGCGTCTATACAGAAGAGATACCTGCCCATACAGTAAACGAACTTCTGCCAAATTAGCGTTAAAATAATTGGGATGCGGAGTAAAACCGGCCAATACAGGCCATGTGGCCCCATCAATACTTAAGGGGCCCATGCGAACGAAAGAAAGAGTGTGGAGAAGGGCGTGATTAAACCAAATCTGGTGCTCCCAGGCAGCAAGAGGAACTTCAACCATAAGCATAAGGACGATATGCCACCGGAACCGCAGCAACCGTATAAGCATGAAAGGAATTATCATTCGCATACACTGTGGGAAACGTAA
Organism: Calotriton arnoldi; assembly: GCA_963921515.1. Classification (NCBI taxonomy): domain Eukaryota; kingdom Metazoa; phylum Chordata; class Amphibia; order Caudata; family Salamandridae; genus Calotriton; species Calotriton arnoldi. The sequence goes on from CAWUFW010020390.1 coordinate 57,048, forward strand.
CCCATGAATAAAAAACTTCGAAGCAGTATGCTGGATCCGCTTCAACCACAAAAACAACAGGAGACCTGACATTGGGGACCCCATTTTGTAACATATATTGTGTAACCGCTGTGTGGCAACGTGCCGGAATTGCGATCAGTTGAGCCATAACGAGAAGTAAGAAAGGGATCTATCGGTAGCACAAAACAGGTCAAAAACCTTTTTTAGAATTCAAGCTTGAATAACCTACAGCAATAGGTGTACCCTACCAACTGAGGAGGCAAAGCCCTCACACCACGGACGGAACCAGTGTGAGGGTATTGTGGACCAGCACAAGCGCTACTCAGGGATCCCGTGAATTAGTACCAGACCAAACGTTGGCGACGCCACGTTGCAGGGATTCTGCGGAGTCACAGAACTATGCTAGGGATCATGGAACCTTAGTAGGCAGGGACTGAGTCATTCTACCACCTGAGTACCCATGACCCCGGGGACCGACTAGCTATAGTGTCTCACTTGCCCTCCTACTCACTCACAGAGGAACAAGTGATTAGACACCCCAGAACACAACACTCCCAACCCTCTCAGGAATCGCCGTTGCAGGACACACCCTTTTGCTCTCCCTCTCGTACCAGTCCAAAATAAGATTTGACTGAGACATGAGAACAGTTTAAAATGTTTATTTTAATTATCGTGCTCTAGTATGCAATATACGTGCCAGAACAAGTAGTAAAATGCCTAACACATATACGGTTAGCATAGCAAGTAGTTCGTAAATCTTAAAAGGTGCTGTCATATATATACGACAGGGTAGCCTAACCTCCCTCCTCTTCTATAGAAGCAAAATGATTTTATTTTAGAAGATCTCTGGATGTTAGCAGCAGACCCTGTACCTCAGTCTACAGATGGAAGATCTACATCACAGGTGCTGTCACGCTCCCTTCTCTGGAAAGATCCCTCTCACATCCTTAATTCCTAGGACAATTGGGAGGGATGTTAGGTGGTTGATAAATTTCTAAAAATAATTGAACACACATGGGGGGTATGACTAAATAAAATCAGCATAGCCGCTTCCAGGAGGTAGACTTGATACCTTTTGGATTAAGATTGTACATGTTTATTGTGTGTTTGTTGTAACCAGGCCTTTTTGTTTTGTAAACTATGTGAGTGGAGGGCGGCCTGGTTATAATTCCCTCTGACGCTCCTTGTTTAAGACTAGCTAAACCACGACAAAGTGCATTGATTTCTGATTGTGCACAGCTGAGCATTGACAGCAAAGATTCTTACTCCTGATCACCTGGCCAGGTGCCTCAGGGAGATATGATAACTTGTGTGTCATTACAAAAATGTTTGCAAATATTAAATTCCCTTTCTGTGATTTTACAGAAATGAGTTGGAATTCTTCAGGGTTTAAAAGAGCATTTTTAAGATATACAACAAATCCAAAACAGTAAATGGTAAGCAAGTGTAAGGAGAAACAACTGTGTAAATTAGCATGAATCTTAAAATTGTGAATACATAAGTAAAAATATAGGCATATCTAATAATAGAATATAAATGTTGTATCAAATAAGAGAAGGAATAAGCTGCATTTTGGCGATTTTTAAGTATGTGGGGGGAGGAAAGTGGATAAAAGTTTTATTGAGTTTGAGCCATAATTTATTGCAGAGGGATGTGGGCCATGAGCAGACTCCCATAACAATTCTGTATGTGTTGGATCTAGATGGAGGAGCAGCTTTATATATGAGCGATGGTCTTGGTAATGTGGAAAGTAAGTGAGATGGTGGAGAATCCACCGGTATGGAGGGGGAATCGTCAAGTAAGGTAACAAGAATATCTAGTAGGATATTGATGAGAGGAGAGAATTTTCGTTGAAAGGAGGTGGGACAAAGAAATCTGTTTTGAAATTGAGGGAAAGAAGCAGGGTTGTTTTTGAGGAATAGGTCTGCTACCCAAACAATGCCTTTTTCTTTCCATAACCTCCAAAAGACAGGTAGATTGCAAATTTTAATAAGATTATTATACCAAATGAACATCTGTAAGAAACAGTTGTGTGTGAGTATAGATGAAGAGGCAGAGGGAGATATTATATGGGAAATATGTTTAAAAACTAGGGTGGAGAGATATGCAGGAGTAGAGGAATGAGAAAGATATTCTTTGAAAGAAAAAGGTGAAATAAAAGATTTTTCTATAGTTCGCCCGAGTGGTGAAGAGGAGGATGGGGTTTGTAACAACCAAAAAGCATCCTGACAAAGACAAAAAGCCTTCTGATATTGTTCGAAGTTAGGAAAATTAACACCTCCTTTATATTGAAAGTGTTTCAAATGGGACAGGAAGGTATGAGATTTCATTTTGTGCCATAAAAAGTTTGTTAGGAGAGAATCTACTTCTTTTAAAGAAAACTGAGGTATATGAATAGGAATCATGAATAAGGTATAAAGAATAATAGGAGAAATCATCATTTTGATTGAATCTAGTCGACCCCACCAAGAGAGAAAAAGGGTGACCAAGAAGAGATTAAAGATTCAATGCGGAGAAAAAGGTCTTTAAGATTCAGGAAGATAGAAAAGGTAATGGTAATAGAAAACCAAATGCCTAAGTATTTAATTTTAGTGGGAGTTCAGGTGAAGGCAGAGGAAGAAAATGAATGTTTAGTACAAAGTTTGTTTAAAGGAAGGACTTCGGTGTTATCAAAATTTATTTTGCAACTAGAATGTTTAGTACAAAGTTTGTTTAAAGGAAGGACTTCGGTTTTATCAAAATTTATTTTGCAACTAGAGACCTGAGAGAAAGTGGAAATATCTTGAGATACAGCTGGTAAAGAAGAGTCAGGGTTTGAAATAAAAAGAAGGATATCATCAGCATAAGCTGCTGTTTAGAGTTGATAGGTGTCATAATGGAAACCAGAAATTGATGGATTATGGTTGATTTTTACAAGAAAAGGTTTGAGAGCAAGAATGAATAATAATGGGGATTAGGGACAACTCTGTCTATAGCCTCTATGAAGGATAAAATATCATGAGGATATGCCATTAACCAGTACCAAAGCCACTGGAGAGTCATAGAGAACAGAGAATAAAGAAAGGAAGGTTGAGTGAAAACCATGCCATTATAAAGATTTGCAAAACACTGTTTCCAGTCCAGGGAGGACCTGGCTTGGCAGTTCGGGCTGGACTGTTCCCATGGGGCACAGGGTCAAGACTGATTTGCATATGGCTGGGTTCATACTGGAATGGCATGGTGAGCAAAAAAACGATGGATTTAGGCCCAGATCTCTGTACTGGGGTGAATGTATGACATTGTTCTGCATTCTGTCCATCAACTGTTTTTTTGCATTTGTCACCCCGAGTGGGACGGGTATGCTCAGACGTGAGTCCCGTGCTCTCCTTGCCACTGGAATCAAGCTATCCTGGCTGATGAGGGCTGAAAGCCCGAAACCGGTCCTAGGATGCTTTTTTCCAGTCCAGGGAGGACCTGGCTTGGCAGTTCGGGCTGGACTGTTCCCATGGGGCACAGGGTCAAGACTGATTTGCATATGGCTGGGTTCATACTGGAATGGCACGGTGAGCAAATAAACGATGGATTTAGGCCCAGATCTCTGTACTGGGGTGAATGTATGACATTGTTCTGCATTCTGTCCATCAACTGTTGTTTTTGCATTTGTCACCCGAGTGGGACGGGTATGCTCAGACGTGAGTCCCGTGCTCTCCATGCCACTGGAATCAAGCTATCCTGGCTGATGAGGGCTGAAAGCTCGAAACTGGTCCTAGGATGCTTGTTTCCAGTCCAGGGAGGACCTGGCTTGGCAGTTCGGGCTGGACTGTTCCCATGGGGCACAGGGTCAAGACTGATTTGCATATGGCTGGGTTCATACTGGAATGGCATGGTGAGCAAAAAACGATGGATTTAGGCCCAGATCTCTGTACTGGGGTGAATGTATGACATTGTTCTGCATTCTGTCCATCAACTGTTGTTTTTGCATTTGTCACCCCGAGTGGGACGGGTATGCTCAGACGTGAGTCCCGTGCTCTCCATGCCACTGGAATCAAGCTATCCTGGCTGATGAGGGCTGAAAGCCCGAAACCGGTCCTAGGATGCTTGTTTCCAGTCCAGGGAGGACCTGGCTTGGCAGTTCGGGCTGGACTGTTCCCATGGGGCACAGGGTCAAGACTAATTTGCATATGGCTGGGTTCATACTGGAATGGCATGGTGAGCAAAAAAACGATGGATTTAGGCCCAGATCTCTGTACTGGGGTGAATGTATAACATTGTTCTGCATTCTGTCCATCAACTGTTGTTTTTGCATTTGTCACCCCGAGTGTGACGGGTATGCTCAGACGTGAGTCCCGTGCTCTCCATGCCACTGGAATCAAGCTATCCTGGCTGATGAGGGCTGAAAGCCCGAAACCGGTCCTAGGATGCTTGTTTCCAGTCCAGGGAGGACCTGGCTTGGCAGGTCGGGCTGGACTGTTCCCATGGGGCACAGGGTCAAGACTGATTTGCATATGGCTGGGTTCATACTGGAATGGCATGGTGAGCAAAAAAACGATGGATTTAGGCCCAGATCTCTGTACTGGGGTGAATGTATGACATTGTTCTGCATTCTGTCCATCAACTGTTGTTTTTACAATTGTAAAGATTTAAGCATGACGGACCTTTTAAATCTATCAAAAGCCTTTTCGGCGTCGATAATGACGGCGGCCAGAAGATAATCGAGGTTTGGGGCTTTACTTCAAATAGCAAAGAATGTTCTGGTATTGTCAGAGCACGTGCAGCCTTTCATGAAATCTACTTGTTCTGATTCAGTTAGATGAGGTAAAAAAGATTTAATGAGCAAAGTTAGGAGTTTATCAAAAATCTTGTAGTCTACATTATCCAAGGAAACAGGTCTATAATTTTAACATGAAGAAGGATCCTTGCCCGATTTAGGGATAAGGCAGATTGTTGCTTCTAGGATGGTGCCTTTGTAAGAGCGAGAACAAGGAAAGCAATTTTGGAACTAAGAGGAAAAACAAATGAGTATAAAACTCAACAGAAAAACCGTCAGGACCGGGTGATTTACCTTGTTTTAATGATGAAAGGGCTGTATTAAATTCAGAAGGGGAAATGTCCTGATCTAAAGTGAAGAATTCCAAAGTAGGGCTATGGCATTTGGGATGTGAAGAGAAGAGTCAATAACATTTATATCTGGGCTGAGTTCAGTAGTGTAAAGTAATTGGTAAAAGTTTGCAAACTTCAAGGATATCTGAATCTTAATAAATCGAAGTACATGTGGGAGACTTTAGAGAATCAATTTTATGGCATTCTTTTCTAACCTTGAGGTAATTGGCCAAGGGTTTGCCCATTTTATTACAACCTCTGTGATATCTAGAACTGCTTTTTAATAAATAGTTGGTAGCATTGCCAGAGGAGATTTTGTTAAAGTGTATTTTGCAGTTATTAAATCTTGTAGGACCATTGGAGATTGGATAGATTAGTATTTATGTTCTAGGATCTTAATGTCAGGTAATAAAGTGGTATGTTGAGCAAGAAAACTCTTCTGTTTTTTCTTTTTCTTGGCATCATAGTCAATGCTGAATCCTCGAGCTGTGGCTTCAAAGGAATACCAAAGTAGTTGGAGGTGTACAGGGTGGGGTTGATAATTGGAGAAGACACTAAGATATGAGTATAAACAAGCCAGAAACAAACGCGTAAAAGATTTAAAGGAGAAAGCTTGGGAGGACCTAGAGGAAGCCGCCACTTCTGGAAATAGTAGGGAGTTCTGGAAAGTTATAAACGCCCCTTATTTTAAAGATATAAAAGACCCGTCTCTGGACACGCATGTAGAGGAAGAGGCATGGATAGAGCATTTTAAAGGCATCTTTGGGCAAAATTCCACCACGGAGCCACCTCCTTTTGCTCCTTTGTCCCTTCCACCGAGACCGCTGACGTTCACGATACACGAAGTCAGAATAGGGCTAGAAGCTTGCACACCAGGAAAGGCCCCGGGACCCGACGGGATCCCAATCGATCTGTTCCAGGACAACTATGACATCTGGGTCCCCCTACTAACAAATGTCTTTAATAGCATAGCGGTAGAGGGCCCCCCCCATCCTGGAAGCATAGCGTCATAGTCCCGATCTTCAAGAAGGGTGATAGGGGCAGCCCAAAAACTATCGCCTAATCTCCCTTCTTGATACAACAGCTAAATTAATGGGCCAGCTGCTACTAGCCAGGCTGGAGGATTGGGCACTGGAACGGAATATTTTAATGGAGGCTCAATATGGGTTCCAGAAGGAGAAGGGGACGGTGGACCAATGCCTCAACCTCTCGCTCTGCGTAGATAAATACACAAAGGCCAAAGGTGGTAAGCTATACATGGCCTTTATGGATTTGTCAGCCGCTTTCGACTGCGTATCCCATCAGAAGATATGGCCAATCATGGAGGAAATGGGTATAGATCCCCAGGTCACTTGTTTTATACGCCAGATGTACACAAACGCTACCGCCTGCATGAGGTATGGCGTAAATGGGGAGTGCACGCGCCAGTTCAAAATCGAGAAAGGGGTCAGGCAGGGCTGTGTCCTCGCCCTGTTTTTGTTTTCCATCTATACTAACGGGGTGGAGGCAGCCCTGTCTGGCTCAATCCCAGACGTGCCTATATTTGACAACCTCCCACTGCCAATATTGGCCTATGCCGATGACGCAGTCCTAATTGCTAGAACGGGAGTAGCCCTCCAGAGCCTCATTACAGCTTATGCCTCATTTATGGCCTCCCTAGACCTCCGAGTCAATGAAAGCAAATCCTTTGTCATCATAGCTGGAGCTGCCAGAGGCACAAAACCTCTCCATTTCTATCTGGCCTCAAAGAAAATTGAAGTGGTTGATTCTTTCGCATACCTGGGAGTCCTGTTCGACAGCAAACAATCTTGGTCGAAATTGGTGGCAGCAAGAGTCCTTGGTATGGAAAGAAGCCTTCAATCAATAAAAGGTTTCACTAAGAAGCTAGGAGCGAGCCCCGTGGGTACAATTAAAAACATATACCAAGCTAAAACAAAGGCGGCTGTAACCTATGGCGCTGACGTTTGGGGGATGGCCCAGATTGAAACAACTGCAAAAAAAGGAAGACATCTTTTTCAAGTCTAGGGTCTCATTACCATTATCAGCCTCCAACTTTATTTTACATTTGGAATTAGGGCTCCTCTACCTGTCTGATTCTATCAGAATGGCGCCGATCCTGCTGTGGCACTCCATCTGGCGAAGGTCAACGGTCAACTTAACCCAACGAATAATCGGGGATTGTATGAGGCTGGATGGGTGCAGCAAGATCAGATGGCTCCGATATGTGGAAGCTGATCTCTCCGCCATCGGGCAGGTAGATCTTTACAGAGATCCCGCTAATTGCAGAAAGGTCCCTAAACAGAAAATAATCGAGCTATTTATACAGAGGGCTAGTTTTGCTCGTAAGGAAAAGAACGGGCAGATGAAATCTTTTAGAGCCTATGCCCTCATTCCGTCTAGCCCAGGGGAAGCTTATTCTTACCTCTCACGTTTTACACTAGCCCATCATAGATTTATTTTTTTACGTTTTCGCTTGAACTTTATTTCACTGATGCTTGGGTTTCCAGAGAGGAAGTTCAAGCACGCTGATTTAAGTCTTTGCCCCTGTGATAATGCCTCTTCTCAGACGGATTTACATTTGGTACTTTTCTGCAAATTTTATCAAAGAGAAAGAGAAGCGTTTATTCTCCCTATTTTAAGATGCTATAATTTTAAACAATGTAGGGTGGCTTTGTACTTTTTAAAATCCCTACCTAACCCGTATGTGTGTTTTTCGGTCGCATCATTCTTGTGGGCATGTCTAAGGAAAAGAAAGTCGCTGGGTTTGTTATCTTAATGTTTTACAAGGGGCACCTAATTTTAAGAATGATTTTAAATTGTTTTTTATGGTTCTTTTTATGAGATCAGTATGTCATGATGAAATTGTGCTTTTATGATCTACTTGCAAACAGATCGAATAAAGATTTTTTTAAAGTTAAAGGAGAAGACATCTTTAGTGTAAAAAAAGGAAGAAAAGTGCGTGTCTAAGAGGAGAGAGTTATTACATTTCCATCTGTTAGAGGGTGGTTGAGGGGGATATAAATCAAGATCTGCTATTACGGATGCATGGTCTGAGAGTAGAATGGGTTCAATCTGTGAGTTGATAAGAGTACGAGATAAGTATTGATTAACAAATATGAGGTATAATCTGGTAATGGATTTGTAAGCAGGAGAGAAGAATGTATGTTCTCATGCTGAGGGATTGGCTAATCAATAAGAATTGATTGGTGCCCTATGAGAAAGAAAGGAAATAAACTGTTTGTGCATTTTATGCGGAAAAATTCAACATGGGATTGTCAATCAAGAAAGGGGTCACATATTTGATTGCAGTCTCCAGCTAAGAGAAAATATTCGTCAGTCAATTGAAGACATTTTTTCTCAAGATCAGCCCAAAACACTACATAATGTTGGGTTGGAGCATGGACTTTAAAAATAGTGATATGGATTTGTTAATAGACAATTTGGTAACAATCCATCTACCACATGAGACTGTTTCCTGTGAAAAATAGAAATCTCAAGGTGTTTATTGCATAAACTAATAACACTTTTTCTTGTTGAGGATGGGGAAACGGGTACTTTGCTGGCCCAGGTTTTTTTCTATTTCAGTGCTTCTGGGTCTGTAAGGTGAGTTTCCTGGAGAAATACTAAATCTGGTTTATATTTTGCCAAATGGGAAAGAACTCTTTGCCTCTTATTAGGATGATTTAAACCTCGTACGTTCCAAGTTAAAACTCTGAATATGAACATTTATACAACATATGAGAATAAACTGACCAACATTGGGTATGAAATAAGGGGGAAGAATGATGAAGTGTGAATTGAGAGGTATGGAAAGGAAAGGGGAAGGGGGTGGGAAAAGGCTAATAGTGGGGGAAAAGGGAAGGGAGGACAGGAAAGACAGAGATAAAAAAGAAAACAGAAGACAGTACAAGCCACAAATCTGGCGACTGAAAGTACCTGTGCGTATACATCGGGGTAGGGGTGGGTACGGCACATCACGAGGATGACAGGGTTGGAGCACCATGCTCCACACAAGGACAGAAAGATTAATGATGAAGTCATGATATGGGACAAAACAAGATGAAATGTACCTAACATAAAAAAGATGAGATAAACCAATTAGAAGAGAATAGAAAGCTAGCTATTTGGAACAAGAGTATTGCATTCAATGAGACGAGCCAGCTATGTCCATGGAAGTTGAAGGAGTTGTTCTCAGGAAGTTTCTCAGATCTGAAGGGTCCTCAAAAGTATTTTGAGTGATCCTTATAGGTGACTTGAAAGGTGCAGGGATGAAGAAGGACAAAATGCGCTCCCAAGGAGTGTTATGCCGGTCGAAGAGAAAGAAAAACCTGTTGTTAGTTTGGCGACGTCTTGCGTGAAGATAAACTTGGAACCAGAGTAGAAAAGTTGTTTTTTAGATTTGGTGGCTTTCAGAACCTTGAGGAGATCAGTGTACACCAAAAAGAAGATAATAATGCCTTAGGGTTTAGCTGAAGAGGTAGTGGTAGGAGACCTGCGACCAAGTCGATGAGCTTGATGAATATTGAGCAATGCAGATTTGGGTAAATCTAGAAGTTGTGTTAAAAAGTTAGTGAAAAAAGAGACAGAATCCTTGCCTTCAACCAAAGATTGTTGCAGTGGCTTCTATTTTCCAAGTCATCGACGTGTTTTTGAAGAGCCTGAATCTGTTGTTGCATGGAAGGTATTTTTGAGGATACATCCTGAAGGTCGCTGATGTGTTGTCCAGCTTCTGCAAGACGAGAGTCCATAACAAACCATTTTGTGTCAAGCACTAGCATCCTGGTGTTGATTTCTTCCACAGAAGGGTGCAAAGCATGAATTTCTTCCAGCAGAATTTCCATCGATATAGGTGAAGGAGTTTTTTCTGGAGATGATGGATCGTGCTTAAGGTGTTTTGATACGCCTGGAGGCTGAGTTGCCATTGTGGAGGAGAGCTTGGGAATGGCTGAGGGTATGATGTTTAGAGAAGAGTGGGCAGCCATGTTCACAGCAGGAATTTAGCAATTCAACTTGAGCTTGCATGTTTTCCCCAAAAACAACTATTGATATGAAGGAAAGCAGAATAAACAACTCAACTGTAGTAATATTTATCACCAGGGTAAATGAAGGAATTGAAAATGGCTACGCAAGCAGAGAGCAAGAGTTACATAGCAGGAAAGGCAAGAAAAACAGTGAAAAAATATGTTGAGGCACTTCAGTGTAGGAAAAAGTCAATTAGTTAAAATAGTCGAGAGCAGGAGCTGAGAAACCATTGGCAACACCTGTAGGGCCTGCATTGCGACATAAGAAAACATCTGGAGAAGCGCTGCAGGTCTGCTGTAGAAGCGCTGAGGAAATGCTGTATGAAAAAATGGTTGCTCGTCTGTGAGGAGAAAGACACGGCAGGAAATATTTGTAAGCGCTGCGACCGACGGGGGCAATGTAAGGAGCCAGGAACACTCCAACAATGGTCACGGCACCTTCAGCAACATTTTCCCCTCTTTAGAGCATGCGGGGTGAAAGAATAGGGGAAGCATCTGATACGAAGGCTCTGGTGTGGCACAGAGCTCCAGTAGCCTGCAGCCATTTCTCTTGGTGCGCAAGCCATGCCCCCGCATTGGACCTCTTGATGGACAAAGAAATGCGTTAGCCTTGGCCACCACACTGCATGGATACCAGACATGCATTGGCTTTCATATGCCTATGTCTGCATGCACTAAACATCAGAGAAGTTGCCATATCTTAGACTTTTCATTGTCGTCAAATCAGTCTTGTGGCTGCAGAACCACATATCGGCTGATTAACAACAGTATGGATTCCATAGCTGTCATGGTGATTCAGTGAGTTAAACAATTGGCATTGCCTGCTATTATGACCTGCTGGTCATATGTCTGAATGCCCCCGGGGCCCAACTGGTGTTTGCGCCCGCTTTGCGCGCCCCCTGGGCACTTAGGTATTACAGAAGGGGCCACAGACACTTGTCCAGCCCCTTCTGTAATACCAATAGCGCTGGTGCACATAATGCGGCAGCGGTATCTGCGGGGGGCGTTCCCTCATTTACATGGGGGTGTGTCCCATGCAAATGAGGGAATCCCTTTGCCTCTTCACCTGTGCCGTATTACAGATGCGGGCGCAGAGGCAAAGAAGCTGTCAGGAGGCATACTGAATGCGCTGCCCCAGGGCAGCGCGAGTTCGTGGCTGCTCCGGGGGCAGCGCACTCATGGTAATAGGGCACATTTTCATTATTTGCGACGGGCGCACCTTTTGAAAGGTGCGCCTGACGCAAACAATGAAAATGCGCCTTTACTGTAAAAAGGCCCATGGTGAGCAGTGGTGTACAGTCACAAAATGAGGTGGAGTATGGCATAGTACGATGTGGTGGAGTAGCTGAATTGTGCAATGTAATGTACTACAGTAAGGTGTGGCATGATATGTTGGGAGATGGTGCAGTGTGGCATGGTGAGAGATTGACTGTGGCTTGGTGCCATTCATATTGATGTTGTGCAGTGTCTTATATGTGTTGTATCAAGTTGAAATGTATGGTATAAGAGGATGTGCTAAGGCAGGATGATTCAGTAGAAATGTCTGGGACAATTTGGATTTGTGATGTGCTGAGATCAAGTGTTCAGGTCTTGTTTACTGTCCTGTTTTATGATGCTAGATCATGTTCAGTGATATAGGCGTCTGTCTCCCTAGGAGATCTTGCGATCTTGACATGTCAGGGTATTTCTATATGGGGGATACTTTCAGTGCAGAGGTGGACAAGTCCTGTGTCTTTCCTGGCTTAACAGGATCAAGAAGGTGGTATTCTTTGCTCATTTAGCCTTCTTTGAGGATGCTTGAGTGAGGATATCTAAGGGTCCATACAGAAAAAGGCATCTAATAAACTATTAATAAAGTTGATTGTCAAGCTTTCCCCGCATTGTTAACAATGGGCAAGAGGCCTTTGTGAAGACGGGGACCTGTGAAATGCAATTTTTCAATGAGATACACGGACACAGCTTAGAGGGGCCCCTAGATGTAGGGATACCAGCCATGTTTAGGCATTCGGTAGCAGCACATAATAGCTGATGTAATGCACCTCCAAAAATATGAATCTGAACAGAATTCTCGGGTACACAAAATGTATGATTAATATTGCTTTAAAAATCCTTACTTTCACTTGATGGATTTGTGATATGGTGATTAAAAAATTGTGTTCTTAGTAATAACCATATCTGATGCAGATCCTTTACATGTGATCTAATAGGTTTACAGTGAGATGTTCTTGTCAGGAGCAATGTTTTATGTTCATCTTCATCTAAGCAGGGACGGCTCCTCCGTTGTGGCGGAGAAGTGTCGCCCCACTGCTTTTTAGAAGGGAAGCAGAAACCTAAAATGGTAATAGCTTCGCATTATTATCATTTTAGGCTGCTTCCCGCTGCTTTGCGAGCGGGTGAGTGAGTGGGCGGGGCTGCTCTGCTCTTTGAGCAGGACAGGGAGGGAGTGATTTGCCCACTCAAGTGCGCAATAACTGTTTGGTCAGTCCTCTCTGGCCGCCCAAACCTGTCATGCACACTTTCCCCTTCTCCATGCAGGCTGCATTGCAGCCTGCATGGAGAACAAGCCCAGGCCCCCATTCCCTGGTTGAGCGTCAAACCAGGACGCTCAAAACCAATCACAACTCTGCTGTAGCTTTGTGATTGGTCAGGGGAGCCTGGGTGCTCACCAATCACAATGCTGCAATGCAGCTTTGTGATTGGTTAGTGGGGCCTGCTTCCTGTTCCTCGATGTGCTCGAGGAGAGCAGGAGCAGAGACGCAGGAGCCGGCCAGCGGCAAGGTAAGTTTATTTTTATTTTTTTAATTTTATTTAAATTTATCCTTGCGTACCCCCCTTGCGATTCCCCGGCGACCTCCCCGTACGATTCCCCGTGACTCCCCTGCATGATACCCCCGCCCCCCACCCGCAAGCCATGACGGCGACCCCTGCATCTAAGAAACATTAATATTTGGCCTGCTTTGTCTTTTGTGGACTCTCTGGACAAATAGATCTCCCTTGGGCTCAAAGGTAGCTGTTTAGTAGCTTGAGAAATTCTAGTAAATTTCTTTCCCTGTGCAGCAATAGTGGCATTTCAGACACAAATTTTCACATAAAAATATATTTGATTAAAAAACAATTTCATAAAAGAGGTACTTTGCACGAACATGAAATCATTGAGTTATTCTCATTGTTCCTTCCTTTAGGTCTGGAAGGTCTTCTTCCATCATACAGTCACCTGGTGACTCTTTTTTTATTATTATTTTAATAAGAGTATTGACCAACACATTGAACAGTTTCCGGTGTATTTTGGGATACAAACTTTGAGTACTGCGTTATAACGTTCTGCTGACAGAGGATGAAAACACACCCCTGAAAAAATGCCAAATTCAAGTAAATGGTTTTCATATTGTCCTGATGTAGAGTCCATAGTGCCCTAGTGGAAGGTGGATAAGCAGTATAAACCATTGTGGGATCTTTGCATACATATCAAGAAGAGGCTTTGGTGCTCAGGCAGAGAACGGGAGAGCACGTGATGATATTAAGCCAACGGGCACACTATTTAGCAAAGTGACGTAGCTAGGGCACCATGGACTCTAGTGCATGCGACTGCGCCCCCTGGCTATTACTTTTTTTAAGTTCAAGAAGATTTTATTAAGAGATAAAAGATGTCTGTAAACAGTACAGAATAATAAACTCGCATCAATACAATTTAAATCTGTGACAGTGAAAATGAATGAATCGGACTACCTATAGGAATGGAGAAATCAAACAAACGGAGTGATATGTAAATGTCAATTGAGTACAAAACATATTAGGAACGTGTTAGGGGAATCAAGGTGGTTTAGGAACTTCCTGTTGGGATGGCAGAGGTTTAAAGAATTTTTAGCGCTTGCATCAATATAGTTCGTAACAGGTAACCACAAATCCACACGTTTCATTGCCATACGCAAAGGGTAAACAAAGGTGGTATCCAATATGTGGTTATGGCAGACAGCATACCACCAAGCTTTATAGGAAATTTTGTTAGAATCTTTCCAATTAACAGTGATTTGCTGGAAAGCAATTGCTAGCAATAAATCAATAATTTTGAAATTAAATGTAACATTATCCCAAACGGAAGAAAGACTGCCCAGAAAAACGTGAATAAAGGAAAAGAAAACTTAGTGCCAAAGATTAAATTAATTTGAGACCATACTTGTTGCCAAAAACTTGGACGGGTGAGCAGGAAAAAGCATGTGAAATAAATCAGCTTTTGATGATGTGCAGGTCCAACATGTGTCTGGTACAGTTGAAAATCTCTTGTTCAAGGTAGCCGGTGTTAATAGGAGTCTGTTATAAACAAAGAACAATGTTTGCGTTGTGTTAGCTGCTCTGGATGACTTGCGTAGCTTAGTCCATAGATTATACCAAAGGTGTGTTGACCACTCTGTTGCAAAATCCTGTTCCCAAGCTTCCTCTGCTTTGGATTTTTGTCTAACACCAGCGACACCATGTAAATATTTATAGATGGTGGAAGCTTTGGGCGAGGCTTTTAAGAGAGCATGAAGTCGTGAAGAGGAATCGAGAATAACAGGCGTGTCGAGTCTCGATGGTAATTGAATAGAAATATCCATAATGGTTTTCTTGAGTAGATCATATTTGTGGAAAAAGGAAGAAGGTAAATTAAAAAAATGGCTAAGTGTATTAAAAGGTATAAAATTTGAATGTGAAAATAACTGATGGACCCAAATTAATCCCTTTTGTCTCCACGTCTTCCAATAAAATGGTTTACCTCGGATAGTTAAGTTTTTATTATGCCAAATCGTTGATTTCTGGAAAGAGTCAGCAGTGAGACAAGTTGAGGGGGGAACTGATTCGAGAAGTTTAGAGGTGTGTTTTAATATAGGGGTGGAAAGAGATTGTGGTTTACGTGAGAGGGAAAGGTATTCATGGAAGGAGAAGGGGGTTAAAAAAAGGTGTTCGACAGAAGTCCAAAGAGGACAGTCATCTGTAGAATCAAGCAGCCAAAGAGAAGCTTGACGTAAAAGGAAAGCTTTCTGGTAGGCCTGAAAATCGGGGAAGTTAACTCCTCCCTCTGTCTTGGGACGCGATAATTTTAAAATAGACATGCTTGGTTTTTTATTGCTCCACAAAAAGGAGGAAAGAATGGAGTTAACCTTCTTTAAAAATTTAGCGGGGACTGGGATTGGGATATTGGAAATCGTATATAAGACTATGGGTGTTAGCATCATCTTGATAGTGTCTAAGCGACCCCACCAGGATAAATATAAGGGGTGCCACCTAGCAGTTAACTCTGAGATTTTTTGAATACATCTATTCATGCATAATGCTATCGTATCCGACATTGAGGAAGTAAAGTATAAACCTAAATATTTAATGTAATTGGAACTCCATGTGAATTTGGAGGCATTAAATTCCGTTTTAAAAGTATATTTGGTTAGGGGCAAAATTTCACACTTGTCAGCATTCAGTTTGTAGCCAGATATGAGGGAGTATGACTTCACTTCTTCCAAAAAAGAAGGAATTGAGTCTTCCGGTTTAGACATGAAGAGTAAGATGTCATCGGCGTAGGCTGCCATTTTAATGTGGACATTCGAAGTTTGAAAACCATATATGTTTGGGTTCTGACGCAATTTGGACAAAAATGGTTCTAGTGCCAAATTGAAAAGGAAAGGAGAGAGAGGGCACCCTTGGCGCACACCTCTCCCCAAATTAAAAAAGGGAGAAATCAGGCCGTTAGCACAGACTGCAGCCCGTGGAGTGGAGTAAAGAAGAGAAAGTAAGTTTATAAAATTCGGGCCAAAGCCAAACCATCTGAGAGTATAGAATAAATACTTCCACTCAACCCTATCAAAAGCTTTTTCTGCGTCCAGTGCTATTGCTGCCAGGGAGTGTTTTAGATGAGAAGACTTAGATATGACATTAAAGAAAAGTCGTGTGTTGTCTGTTATAACCCGACCTTTGACAAAGCCGGACTGTTCCTTGCCCAACAAGGTTGGTAGGTAGGAATCTAAGCGTATTGCTAGTGCTTTAGAGAAAATCTTATAATCAATGTTGACCAATGAGATAGGTCTGTAATTTTTACAATATTTAGAATCTTTACCTTCTTTAGGAATGAGACAGATGTGTGCTTCTGAGAAGGAACCTGTGGAACTGTTCGCCGAGTTAAAAAACTTTAGTAATGTATGTAACTTGGGCAGTAACAGTTTAGAGAAATGAGTATAGAACTCAACAGTGAAGCCATCTGGCCCAGGTGCCTTATCCTTGTTAAGTTGTAGGAGAGCCTTTAGTAGTCCTTGTTGTGTTAATTCTGCTTCTAAGGAATGCAGGTCCAGTGGGTCGTGGAGAGGCTTTTGGATATTAGAGAAAAATTGTGACAAAGAGTGATCTGACGGCTGTGTTTCAGAAGTGTATAGTGACTGGTAAAAGAGAGAAAACTGGCTTACAATTTCATTATCCTTAAATTTTAAAACAGAGTGGTCATCATAAACAGAATCAATATATAATTTGTTCCGCCGAACTTTTAAATAGTTAGCTAATATTTTCCCTGCCTTGTTTCTGCCGCCATAGAATTTGGCACTAGATTTTAAAAGATATAAAGAGGCATCCTCCGTTGAGCACTTATTAAATTGCAACTTAGCGTTTATGAGAGCTGTTAGACTTTCCTGCGAATGAGAAACATAGTAGGAGTGCTCCAGTTTCTTAATGTCATTGAGGAGAGCATTGGTGAGTTTGCGTGCATTTTTTCGTTTCTGTGCAACAAAGTTGATGAAAAAGCCCCTAGCTGAGGCCTTAAAAGCATCACAAATAGTGGAGAAAGGCATGGACTCATTTTGGTTTAACTGAAAATAATCACTAAAAAAGGCAGTGAAGGAGGCGGTGAACTTGGGATCTAATAGAAGCGCATTGTTAAAGCGCCATCTTCTGGGAGCGTTAATCTTAGGTAAAATATCTAAGCCAATTGAAACAGGGGCGTGATCGGACAGGAGAATAGGACCAATGTCAGCGTAAGAAAGGGACTGTGAGATATTATGAGAAACAAAAATATAATCGATCCTTGATTGAGTTTGATGCGTTGGGAAATAAAAGGTGTATTCTCTGGTGACTGGATTACAAAGACGCCAAGCATCCAGAAGTTTATGTTGGGTAATAGTATGAACAAAGGATTTATGGGACTTATTAGGAATAAAAGACACCTTGGAGTTCCTATCTATAAATGGGTCGAATACTTGGTTACAGTCACCTGCTAGTATAAAATTGTCCTCCATGCATTGGGAAATGTGTTTAGCTAAGGTGGGCCAAAAAGAGGCATCTCCTCCAGTAGGGGCATAGACATTTAGGAAAGAAACCGGAACACCCCTCAATAACAACTTAACAAGTAACCATCTGCCATCCGCATCTGAGTCTTGCGACATAAATGTAACAGGTAGAGATTTACGACATTATATCATAACTCCATTACGTTTACCATCACCTTGTGAAAAGAAACTTTCCCCTACCCAGCCTTTTTTCAATTTTAAGGATTCAGTCTCCGTAAGATGTGTTTCTTGCAGGAAAACAATATCAGCACCAAGTTTAGCAAGCTGGGTTAAGACCCTCTGTCTCTTAATTGGGGAATTTAATCCCCTCACGTTCCAAGAAATTAATTTTAATGACATGAAATATCAGCAAAGGATTGACAAAGAAAGCTGAAATAAGAGTCCGATTCAGTAAAGTCCAAAATAGGAGTGTAGAGATAGAAAAGAAAGAATTAAGTAGGTGAGGAATTCTTGAGCCAGAAGAGATTAGAAAGAACAGAGAAGTAAAGCCATAGAAGAGATACCAGACTAGCAACACAAAGAAAGTGGAATTTTGCATGCAAGCGATGAAAAAACAACAGTAAAGGAGAGATCAGAAATATAGTAATAGATACAAGGTCGAGTATACGAGTAAGCAAGGAGGTAAAGGGAATACAGATATCCAGATATAAAAAAATAAGGAGTTGAAGTGCAGAACAGAGAACAAAAGACAGAACAAAAAACATACCTACACAAAGGAAACATGGATGTGGGGGTGGGTAGAACCACATGGAGCAGACGAACCATCAGGGAGACTGAACAGAGCTGGGGGAGAGCCACGCCATACCGAGAACAGGACTGTAAAAAGAGAAAACAGCAAAAAATAAAAGTGACATAGGTGACGTTGCGACGAACGAAGTACCTGCGAAGAAAAAACCCAAACAGCAAAGAGTCAGATTAACAGAAACAACCATAAACTACAAATTGAACAGAGGTAAGCTTCTGATACGTTGAAAGAGAGTGGACAACGAAGCAGAACTAGCAATGTAAGGAACAATAACATGCCAAAAGTACTTTCCGTGAGATTCATGTTTTGCTTGAAGAAGGGGAGCCAGATGTGACCATATGAGCCGTCTTATGCGAATTGATGAAGCTTTGTAGACGAATTCGATCCTCATAAGATGTTGTTTTGTTGTTGTAGGTGACTTTAAATAGACAAGGGTGAAAGAGATCATATCTTGCACCCATAGAACGAAGGTCAGACCTCATGTTTAAGAAAGCTTTGCGTCTGGCTGCTGTGGCTTTAGAATAATCTTGTGCGAAGAACAACGTAGAGCCAGACCATGTAATACGTTGGATAGCTTTGGCAGCCGATAGAACTTTCAATAAATCCGTGTACTCAAGAAAATACAGGATAACTCCTCTTGGTCTTTGTGAGGGAGAACTAATGGTGGGAGCACGACCCAGTCTGTGGGCGCGTTGTATGTTTAACACGATGTCCTCAGAAAGGTGAAGAATCCTGGGGATAAAGGATTTGAAGAAACCGATAGAGTCTGCACCTTCGGCTCCTTCCTCGAGGCCATAAATGCGTAAATTATTTCTTCTGTTGCGGTTCTCAAGATCTTCAACCTGCTTTTGAAGCGATGATACTTGGGTCTGCATGAATGTAACACTTTTGGAAGTTTCAGTAAAGGAAGAAACATTTTGTTCCACTGTTGTGAGCCTTGTGTCAAGTAAAGACCAATTGTCTGAAAGCATTTGCAATTTGGAATTAGTTTCCTCAACGAAGGGCCTAAGGGCTCGTATCTCCTGTAATAACAGTTCCATTGAAACTGGAGACGCTGGTTTGGGTGGTGAGGGTGGGTCCTTCTTCAAACGTTTTACGTTTGATTTTCCTGATATTGTTGGTGTGGAATCCATATTTGTGTGGGTATCTTCTATCTCGAACAGACCTGAATCCTCCAATCTAGAGAGTTCTGAAAACAGTTTTGAGTTCTTGACAAAAGAGCGTTTAGGTTTGGAGATAGTGCAAAGAACTCTCTTTGTTCTCCCCATCAACTGCTGGAGTAAGCAAGATGAAAAGTCAAGTTATCCGGAACCATGCGTGATATCAATCGCATTCCAGTCAAGATAGACGCACCAAAAAATGATGACCATATAATGCCAGCAGGGTGCCGTAAAATGAGGTTGCCTCGCCACCTTAAGTCTTTACTAATAATGAATGCTGCAAAACTCGCAGAAACGTTGTGTTGTTGCTCAGACCCACAAGAGAAGCTTCATTAGTTCTGTAGTGAGGAGGGTATTATCAGCAGCACGAAATGCCCATATGAAATGGTGGCTGCGTCCTTATTACCATATAACACCATCAGGGAAGGTAAAAGGAGGGTATGTCACCGCTTCAGCCTTTATTAACATTGAATAAACAAGGGGCTCGCAGAAGCAAATAAAAGTTGTCCAAATGACATGAGAATCCTGTTAGTTGCTATAATATAAAGGAGAGTATCTGTAGCGCAAAGTACTCTCGCAAAATGGCGGCCGCACCTTTGTTACTAAGATATGACATCAAGGAAAGGTAAAGTGAGGGTGCTGCATCACCATCAGTCCTTGCTCGTGAGGGGCATTTGGGAGCTCATAAATGCCAAATAGTATTGTGCAAATAACAAAGGGCTTTTGCTTGTCGCTGTGGTGCAAGGATTAACTGCAGCACGATGATTTATACAAAATGGCAGCCGTGGTAAAAACGGCCTCGCAGCTGGACGTTACCTCACGATTAACCTCCTTGCATTAGGCAAAAATCGGCAAACGAAGTCAGCCTGGAAGCGAGCAACACATCGCGCGTTCGTTTCTTCGTCCGTCGTCACGGCCGAGTTGCTGAGAGCGCGTCCCTCCGACACCAGTCTCCGGAGCCTCACATGAACGCCGCCATACTCGTTGGGCGCTAAGCCACGCCCCCCCTGGCTACTACTTGAATAGGAAAATGCAGGAATTAACAGGATTCAGTGGGCCCCTCGGACCTCTGGGTCCCGGTGCGACTGCACCTACTGTACTATTGATAGCTACCCCCCTGCTTCAGCATGCAGATATGTAGAAGTGCTGAAATATCACCCTCCACAGTATATGGTCTGGCTGTTTTAGAGTGACTTCAAACATCTGTTCCTATAGCAACGCTACCCAGATGAAGAGTCTCTTCTTGAGCATTTCCTGGCTACTGTGACAATCACAAAGGGATAAAACAGGGACGAACATTAAACTGCGAGAGTGAGATAAAAACACAGGAAGTGTGGGGTGGTGTAAGAAGGAGGCATGAAGAGAAAGTAGGACTAGACAGCCTTAGTATTTAGAAATCTCGACATTCAGAAGAGCTGGCGATAGACTCTTACGAGAAACTTTGGGTCCCTGGACTTATATATTTAGAAATTAAGCATTGCATACATCATTTATGTTAAAGTCAATTTCCCAGGTGCAATAGTTCACAGCTATATTTTTCAGCATTGCTCAATCGCCACACATTTTCAGGCTGGAGATTCTAGTGACATATCTCAGCTGAGTATTATCACAAACCATAAAGGCTTACTGTAGAGGAGTGCAGTGGTAAATGTGCATGATTCCTCTCACAGTACTTGACGGAACAGGCCGGTTAAAAACATCTGAGGCTAACATACTAAAAGATATGTTTAGACTATCAGATGTGGGTTTATTTGTACAAGCTATACACTGGTGCTCATCCTTTCTATTCTGGTGGCACGGCCTTCCCTCACTAGCCTTCTGGCCAGACACCCTTTTGGCTGTTTGCACATATCTACACCAATGGCGTTACTGAGCATAGATTCTGAGCAGATGGGAGTCAAGTGGCCTGGGTCGCATAAGTGGAGTGCTGCTGTATGTCTTAGCTGATGTGTTAGCAGTGCTTTAAGTGGGCCGGTACTATCAGGTACTGAGTACCTGCACTTGTAATATTTTGAAAAGGAGAGTATCTGCGTTTCTCAGCAATGTGCAATGATTTTAATTCTCACAAGCAAGTAGTTACTCTGTTAAAAGATAACTGTGGTTTAATTTTTTAATTTCAAACACTGTGCGCTAGCATGCTGTGTGTTGAACTATATTGGACGACAAGTATTCGACTAAACCCTTAGGTCAATCTTAACTCAGGACTTGCTACAGAGTTGAGCAACGTGGCCAGAATGTGGATGCCAGGAACCGTCAGTGACCTCCTTTTTCGTGTGGATTCCCTGGGTGTAAGATTTGCCAGTGACATTTTCCAATATTTGCCACGATTCTCAAAATTAAATATAGGGTTCCAAAATGTATGCATCCTCACACATATGCCTACATTTACAAAGGCGCGAGGTTCTTACAGAGAACAAATGCAGAGATGTGTAAATATACGAAAGCTCACCTTTATTGTCCATAAGCAAATCCATGTGCGCTTGTGTACGCCTGAGTCGGTACCTGTTAATTTTGTAAATGCTAAAATATACATATGTATATCTGTGTTTTTCATGCCATGATCCCAGATGCAGCTCAAAGTGACTTGACTCGACATTTTTGCTCATATGCACAGTCCTTTCTCATTCATTAGAATCGAAATTCCAAACGGATGGCATGGTTATTACCACACACTAGCACCTAATTGGTGAAACAATCATACAGACAAACAAATATGTAGCCACTCTGGCCATCTACACGTCACCCCCATTTTGTTGCTATGTGATGCCACAGGCGTTTATTACTAATGGAGCCTAAATGTATAAAAAGGAAGTAACATTTCACTAAGCAAAAGCAATGATAGCGGTTCACGTGTGGTATATGATTAGCTAGCTTGTTTGCATCCTTAACAGCCCAATGCTGCATCGAAGCAGCCGGTAGGTAAGCCCCTCATTGAAGAAACACATGTTATGACATTTAAAGAAGGCATGCTGAGAAGGGACAATATCCAACAGAAGCTGCATTATTTGACTGTGGATACCTGGGCTGTGTCTTCAATGGTCTCCCAGAGAGCACCAGGGAGTGTGTGACAAAGTTGCTGCCTGAACCTTTCATTCTGGCAACTACTGTGGCAGTGGCAGTATGTGCATAGTGGAAAAAAACATTATCTTCTCTTCATCCCCTGTGTTAGTTCCCTCATCTCACTCCCAGAGGCCCTGTCCCCCAACCACAATATCTCATCACC
The DNA here is from genome assembly GCA_963921515.1 of Calotriton arnoldi. Classification (NCBI taxonomy): domain Eukaryota; kingdom Metazoa; phylum Chordata; class Amphibia; order Caudata; family Salamandridae; genus Calotriton; species Calotriton arnoldi. The sequence continues at coordinate 79,574 of CAWUFW010020390.1, forward strand.
ATGTTAACAAGGACATGTCTAAATGAATGTACTCACTACCTGGTTGAATTGCTGTACTCCTTTCTTTGCAGTGTCCGTGGACCGACCACCTGGCCCCTATGCACTTACCACACAATAGGTGTTAGCTGACAATTCTGGAGACTATACATCAGGTCCGGACTGGGAACGCAAATCGACCCAGGCATTTGAATCTGACCAACCGCGGGGGTAGGGTAGGGGTGGTTTGTGGAAAACACTACAGCTGCTTTTGTTGCAGGGGGCCGATGTTGCAGCTATGCTGCAAAACCATCCCCGGTAACAAAAACGGCCCCCCAGGGGTCCAAAACCGGCCCCCACTCTGGTGACCCTCCGGGGAAATGCCATGTGCCCGCAACAGCCAGTCCGGCCCTGCTACCCATGTGTCCTGTAGGTGTTCATGATACATGTACAACAGTTGTAAGAGAACAATGAGTGGTAGCTACCACAATCCCAGGCCCTGGAGAAGAGTCAGGTTGACCACCTCACAAATCTAGAGCTGACCAGTCACTCTCAGCAGTCACCCCCTCCCTTGCATGGACCTCTTTAAAATATACACTGCACACATGTTTAGAAGCTTGTCACAATTCATGTTGGCAGCATCAAAGGCCACACCTGAAGCCTCCATACACCCTTCAGGATTGCAGCTGTGACTGTGCCCACTCCAGTGGCGGCTGGCACGGATATGGGGTGGTGGGATTAGGAGGGGGTGTAAAAAAAATCAACTTACCTTATCGTCGTGTCTCTCCGCTGTCGTCTTTCGCGTTGGGCCGGTAACAGGAAGCACCCAGGCTCTCCTAAGCCAATCACAATGCTGCATTGGTCTGAGCGCTGTGGTTGGGCTATCAGACAGGGAATGGGAGCTGGGCATGTTCTTCACCCAGGCTGTATTGCAGCCTGGGTGGAAAACATGCAAATTGCGCATGACTGTTTGGCCGGCTCGAGACAGCTGGCTAAACATTCATGCGCGCTTACAGAGTGTGCCCACCACCCCTCCCTCTGCTCTTAGAGCAGAGCAGCCCCACCCAGCCGCAAAGCTGAAGCAGCAGGAAAAAGTAAAATGATAATAATGTCGAGGAGCCGCCACTGGCCTACTCTCTCTCCCAATGTGTACAATCCAATTAGTAACCCAGCTACAACTCTGCAGGATTCCCTTTGACAAGCTTGACATCTCCCATGTATTCCACCAGACTTATTCCACTTCATGGTCACGTCATTGACACCCCTTGTGTACACTGTAGTGGGGAAGCCCAGGCTTATTTAGTGGTTGGGGCAGGCAGCCACACTTTGGGAGGAGAGTGTTTGCCACCAACAGGAGCCAGTAGGGGTATGCCAACCACCAGTGGCGTGGAACCTGATCACTATGCTAGAGGAATAGCAGACTGATCGCAACAATGCAATAAAGCTCCTTTGATCACAGTGGAGTAACTGCATCTACACATGGAAGAACACAGGACGGACATGAACAGACTGCACAAAGACAGGCGGCGACCAGTAGTAAGAGGCAACATGCCCCAGTCTGTAGTGTCCACCACTACTAGGAACACCCCAGAAGGAGCTGACTCCTCCTCTGTGCGGTAGGGGTTGGGAGCACCACACCAAGTTCATCGGTCATAAACCACCTATTCACAATTGACAACACTATGCATTTTGCAGATCTCTTCACTTTATCTGCACAGTACACATGCTGTCCATCACTAAAACACTTACTTCATAGAATCAATAACTGCCAATTTTCTCACTTGAAATTTCTCACTCCTCATGCCACTTCTGTCAAACCTCATTATAGGTGCCCGAATCCTGACCAAGTCCTTCACTCCTAGATCATGGCATTGAGTATTCAACGAAAAGCTGAAGTCAGTGCTAACCAGTCACTGACACGGTTTGGAAAGACCTGATAAATAGCTGAGGCGAAAGTCCTCTATCAATGTACTGGCCCCAGATTTGGCTCTGAATGGTTCACACAAAGTTTGCTGCGCTGACCAATGCTTTTTGGTGAATACTCTGGACACAATTGCTCCTTACACCTTCATTCCCTTCTGATCAGGCATTTTCAAGATTTACTTCATTTCCTAGAAACTCATCTCCCAGCATTTTTTCCTGTACTCAACTATTTTCTCTTGTCCTGATGATGACCTGTTGAATCATGGAAGGTTGAAACACTGTTGACAGTACTTTGACTGGAAAATATTAGTTTCATTAACTGAAAGTTGAGCAATGGAATAATCACAAACTGTTTTCTCTTGAAATCATTGGCACATGTGGTAAAATCATTACATTCTTTTTGCCATTTTTTCCCTTCAACTACACTGCGCCGTTCACATAAGTATCTTGCACAGTGGGGTTTACTGTACACATTTAGCACTTATCATTTTTATTGCATTCATTGATGCTGCTAATGGATAAATACGAAGTATGTATTTCTACTGATCTTTGGCCATCTCGTGGTTTATTGACTTGATGCATATAGCAACACATTTTTAGAAGTACTGTATGATTAATGATGTCTTTACATGAATGACAATTATCTAGACCTTGTTGTATATATATCATTTACAAATTACACAGCACCATATGGTAGTTATGAATCTGCCGACAGTGTTGCAGAAAAGCAGTTTCCTGGAAACAAACAAGAAGGTGTATATCTAAAGTCACAACAATGTAGAAGTTGTGGCAGGCAAAATGTCTTCTGCTGACTTCAATGAGTAGTAAGGCTTTCCCATCCCCCATGGATATTTACCCTATGCTGCATTATTTTTTAAACTACCTCCTCAAATGGTGGAAGTGCCCACCTCACCATGGGATTGGCACTAGGGGGGGTGAGTTAGAGTTTGGCAGGAGATGAGAACTAATTCAAATCAGCTGTCCGCCCACCCAGCCAAACCTGTGGTTCCTCTGCCCCATTTACAGCATGGGACCCACTGATTGACCACCTGCAGAACCAGTCAATAAAAGGTGTCAATCCATATGCACATTTTATTAGTTGTTTCAAGCTATGACATATCCGGTGTATTCAATATTATTACGAACGTATGAGCTGAATCAGCCAGCGATTATGTTATTACACTCACGTTGTATGGTACATTCACATTATGTCTCACAGTATACATTTCTGAGTATGACGTATCAGCAGCTGAGGTGACTGTCTGAGACCTGTCTGCTGACTGCTTAGAAGATTCTATCTGAAAGAAATCATAAAAACAGCAAGATAACAAAACTTCCCCCCTAACCTCCTGCTGACGGGCGCGGAGCGGACGATCTAGTACTGACAGACCGCCACATTCTAGGGTGTCCCTACGGTTGCATAAAATGCAGTCTGCAGTGGGGAAGAGGGCCTGGTGGCACAAATTCTTAGGTAGATCTAATTCAGGCTATGAGCGAGTATGTCGGTGTTACAGTGTGTTAGAAGACAAGGAGGTAGTTGAGTACCTTGGGCTGAGACTTGTGGGGAGTCCCTATGTAACTTATGAAGGTTCCAAGTATTCGAACGTTGTTACATTTGGGAATTTAGTATATCTAATGTTTTGAAGGTTTCTAATAAGATGTCCCAGCTCATAGCTATGGGCCTCTTCGGAAGTCCTCTCCGTTCTTCCTTGTGAATGGCCACGCTGTCCGCTAAACCCCACCTTTTGACTTCTTACTTCCAGGACTGTATCTTGGGGGGGCATTGATGATTTCCACCTCCTAGTGATACATATCTTCGCCAGGATAAGAGCTAAGTCTGAAAATTTAGCCTGAACTTCTTGTGCCTTCAGCAACGGGTAGAGGTCCAGTTTGCATGTTTCAGCCAATGCACGAAATTCATACCTCAGAATTAAGGCTCATTCTCCTGATGCATATTTTCCCAGCCTGGCATATCATGATGGTCTTCCACACGGAAAGAAGCAATAACCCACATGTGTGCGGAGAAAGATCTCTGCGTGTCAGGGTCCTTGAGATTATGTTCTAAACATACTCCTGTAAATGGAAGAAAATTAGTACATGTGGCTTATTGGCCTGCTGCTGTTCGTTACAATCACCCACGGATGCAGATAACATAAAATTATTATACTTTTTTTATATGCAACAACAAGAAAGGAAGACTACTACTTACAATTTTATCCAAAAATACCTAGTAAAGCAATATTAATCAAACATGGGAACCCCATTTATATCCTCCTTTGGTTTCAAAACTAACTTCTAAGTTCTGCCCAGGCAGTCAATTTTCCATTTATTTATGTTTTCTCTGCTGGGGGGCTCGTCTAGACCAGATTTTATTTCTACTGCCCGTTGAACCTCTGTACTACTGTAGTCCCTGTGCAGAGGATTGCAATTTACTCCCAAATTTTCAACTACCTCTTATTGTCCAGATGCTCAGCTAGCTTCCTAGAGAGTAGAAGAAATTTGTTAAGGACCCCCCCTTTCAACCTCACAAGAAAAAGTAGGGAACCTTTTCAAGTCTCTACTAAGCCACTGCTATAACCACAGATAGTGAGCCTCAGCAGAAAACGTGTTTAATGTTGGTCGTGGTGTGGCATCCAATGAGGTTATAGATTTGTTCATAGCATATTTCTAACCCATTGTTCACTGACCGCATGCTCCCTGCTTCTGACTCTTTGTTGTAGGCTGAAGCCATGTGATCATGACTTCTGTTACACCCTTCAAATGGCCCTAGAAAGCAGGACCTTTTGGGTCTTTTCTTTCCTGTCCCATATCCTTCATTTGAAGGGGGCCATTCTGCTGTCATTTCTTGCTCCGTGGTATCCTGCATTTGTAATATTTCCTGCTTCCTGTCTCTTTGTTGTCCTCTGTGCTGCCAACTGAATGTCCACAATCCCCTGAAAGACCACTTGTAAGTTCTCCTGAGGAACCAGACTCCATGGAATATGCATGGAGAGTTTCCTGCTCTCCATTGTCTCCTCATTACTCTAGGACAGCAAAACAGCAGAACAGGAGCATCAACATAAATTGGCAGTTCCCTGCCTCCGCCAAACTCACAGTTCCCCAAATCCATTCAGGGGTGCGGCAACTGCCAACTTTTCGATTACAGAACTCAAGCTGGATCTGCTTTTGGAAACCCTGACCTGAAGGCTTATCTGCCACTGGGCCTCCACGTCAGTAAAAATTCACTCCCCCTCACCTCTGTTTTGGACATGTCACCTGTCATTCATTTTCCATGACTGTGTCCAAGATGCTAGGCATGGCTTACCCATACAGGACAAACTCACTATGGTCCCCACACACAGGGAAAAAACTTCCTGCATGTCAGATCCATTGCTTTTTTCTTTTAGTGAAACAAAATCTTGCATTGGGAGTTTCTTTCACTGGACCAAAGATGTATAATGAGCACTGCTAAAATGCATGGTGCACACTCTGCCTTCAGAACACCTGTCACACTGGTAGTGAGATAAGAAGGCAAGGAGGTCCGGCGAAGAAGGTAGGGACATCATAATAGGTCCATTGATCCTCTGGCAGGGAAGGGGAGGCGGAGAACTGACTGATCCAGGGACTAATTGAGCCGGTATGTTTCTTTGTCTTTTCAGTCCAACCCATTCCATTGTTGTGTTTCCTTAACTCTGCTTTTTTTTAAAACAAATTTTATTATGTCAATAGTCATATACAGTGCAGTGCTCCTTAACCCAGGAAACACCTGCCACATCAGACATTGCAAATTATTGTCTTTGACATTTAGTTTATGAATAATTGTCATTATAGTCATGAAATACAAGATAACGTAAACACACTGAACCCCCCCCCGTTGCACTAACACTCTACTGCGTTTCGGTTGCCACCACATCACCCATCCCAACAAATCAATTCCCTCCCCACACATCCGGTCCCTTACCCTAGGGGCCCGCATATCAATGTAGATACAGATGCATCCACCGGGGGCACCGGGTCCAAGTCTAGGCCTCGATAATCTGCCCATCACTTCCAGATTTTGGGGTGCTTTTGCGGGCAGCCCCTAGCCTTGAATATCGGGATCTCTAACCCCATGCTAAAATCCAGCCCATTTTTCCATGCCGAGAGGGAAGGGGGGGGGCGTCGCCTTCCACAGCCTTGCCATATCTCTTTTAGCCAATGTCAGCCCCAGCAGTAATAGATGCCTCTTGTATATGTTAACTCCTATACCCTCCATAATATGCAAAATTGCCAATATTGGTGAGAAGGGGAGCTCCCACCCCAACACCTCTGCCAAGCAGGCCAGTACTCCCCTCCAAAATTTCGTGAGTGCTGTACAGTGCCAAATGGTATGAATTAGGGACCCCTCCTCCCGGCCACAACGCAGGCACATCGGGGACATCACCAAACCCGCCCTCCACAGCCTGAGCCTGGTATAATAAACCCGGTGAAGGTATTTAAATTGAATGAGACGCAACCGCATTGCTATCGCTGCTCCCCTAGGAGAGGCCAGCGCGTCCATCCAATCATCTCCATCTAATTGGCCAATATCCCCAGCCCACGCCTCTCTGAGTTTATCCAATGTAGTGGAGCTATGGGTCACCAATGATTGATAGATCTTTGATATTTTGTGATCCTGCAAATCACCCATAAAGACCTTGGCCTCAATCGGACTGAATTCAGGGAGAGCCTCTAACCCCGAGATCCTAGGATAAATGGCATGCCGAAATTGGAGGTATTTATAAAACTGGGTTCTTGGCATCTGGTACTCTTGCTGAAGATCTTGAAATGATTTGAGCACCAAGCCCCGCATTACATCTCCTAATGTGGAAATTCCTATATTATCCCACCCCCGAAATCCAAATAGCGCTGCCAGCTGCGGCAAACGACCATTATGCAACAGGGGGGTTTCCCTTGTTAGCTTATTCCACCACCCCATCCTACGGAAGGACTGTTTCCACACCCGAAATACCACCCGAGTGGCCGGTGGTAGAGAATTACGTATAGACGCCGAGTATAAATGATATGTAGGGTTAACTCCGCTTTTGCTTGCAGGTTTGCTCTTATGTTTGGCCTTTACCATCTTGCAGTGTAAATATAGGCTTGACCCCAGTGGCGGCCGCCGCCTATCTTGAGTTGTAAGGCAGCCGTGGGGGAGGACAGGGGTTTGGCGAGGGGGGGGTTTAAATAATATAAAAGGAAAAAAAAGAAAACTAACCTACTGCTCCGCTGACAGCTGCCTCACTGCTCTTCTTGTCGCCGTCGAGGTGGAAGGGCACAGGCTCCACAACCAATACAGAAGCTGCTCTCACATGAGAGCAGCGCCAGGATTGGTCTAGGCGACCTCGTTTGCCACTCAGATGGTTCATAGGAACCTGCGCCTTTTCTCCAACCCTGCTCTGTAGCACAGCCGGGTTAGAGAAACATAAGTGGGCATGTGAGTTTGGCCTTTATTCTTGGTTCCCCTTGGCAGGATTAAAAATCAACGTTGGGATACGTAGGGGAGATAAATGCCCCTATATCCCAGATGCCAGAACCAACATGTTTCGGCCTATCTCAACTGCCCTGATGGGTCAATGCGGCCTTCGTCAGGGTGTAGATCACTTATTTATTGTGATCTTCACCCCCAATAGAGTGTTACGGTAATAGAAACAGGAGATTCTCCGGTTCACCTTCTACGCATGACATAGAGGTAGCATTTTCTGTCAAAAAATAGAACAAAACAATTCCAGTGCTATATTCCATTAGCATACTCTCCCCACAAGAATACAGTTAACTGTTGGTATCTCCTTAGACAGTTTTACTTTCACTTGTCTGCACTTAATGATCCCTTCTTGAGGGAATATTCTTCCTTCACTCTTGTTTTTTCATTTCCCTTTTTCTTTTCTGCCTCACCACTTTACTTCTTCATTAAAAAAATATCTTGCGCTCCGTCCAAGGTGTTGGTCTGCACCTGGACGTTTGATGCGGCCCTATGATGAAGCATGACACTGCATAGTGTGTGAGGGCAGTATTAAGAAAAATAATAATTTTTCCCTCTCTTCTTGTCTCTTGTGGTACGAATTAGTCATAGATTATATAGGGAGCTAGATTAGACCCTGTAACTCAGCTCAGAGTTTTTTAATGTATTTTTTTAAATGTATTTTTTAGTCAGTCCTTCAAGACCCACAGGATTGACATTTTCCTCCTACAAGTACGCCCTGGCAACTGGCAGTAGAGTGCTGGACCAATCTGCCTCCACTAGCTGATGCTATATTATGGTCAGGAGCTACCTCCACTGCAGCTGCATGGGAGACTAATAGGTATGGATGTTGTTGACACCCAAATATGTGGAAGCACCCATATTCAATGTGCTCACATACTTACATACTGCATGACTAAGTATCCATGTGCTAATACCACGCAAGTTAAACTTCCCAATCAAATGTTCCACACTCTCCCTGTAAGATCAATTGTAAATGAGGTAAGAACGATAGGTTACTGTTAAAATGCAAAGACAGACACATGGACACTGCCCTTCACAGACAGAGGAACAAAATGAAATGGCAACGTGAAGGGAGGGGCGTGGAGGGGAACAGGAACATAGAAAGAGGGAGACATGTAGTATTTGCCTTTTTATTTAACTTACCATGTGGCTTTTGATTCTGGAACAACTAAACCATACCCCATTCAAGGGTGGTGATGCCCCATTCTGCTTGGGGTTGTCCCCTCCATTTGACTATCTATCCCCCTCACAAAATACCCCCTTCTCATCCTGTCACAATTTTTAATCATATCAGTTGCAGGCAAAGTCACCCCCGTGTATTCACCATATTAGAAAACTCCCTCCACATATGAGCATCGCTGTTCAACTCCTATGGCATGTTTGCAGAATACCTCAGCCTCAGAGGAAGGTGCTATTTGCTGATGCTCTTTGTTTCTTAACAGTGCCATATGTCCATGTTTGTTGTACACTCTGCATGGTTGCAATGTGAATATCTGGTGTTAGGTCTGCCTTGAGGTTTAACTGTCTTGTTACCCTCATGTAAACAAAGCAATAAAAAGAAGAAGAAAGATAGATGTATTAATGCCTCAAGGGGCTTTCTGTCATAGATTGGTCTGTTCAACTGGTATTCCCATTTTGCTTCTGCCCGCAGCCGCACACAGTACAGGCCAATGAGTGATTGTTTCATCCATTGGCTACCTTGCACGGTGAGTGACAGCTGTTTTCCTGATCATTCGCACACACCTCACTAAAAGTGGATTTCAGTGCCAAGGCTGGTGTCCAAAATGTAACTTTGAAAGTGCTCTTTGCTTTCCATTCTTTATTCTTTTTGGTCGTCAATGTGTATTTAAACTATGTTTTCAGGTAACAAAAATTGAAAGCACACAATACCTTTCCTTTGAATCAATTTTCCAGTGATGTGCATTAAAATTAAAACAGGTTTGCATAGCTCTTTTAATTAAACCTGTCTGCTATAAGCACTTGCACTTCTGTATTAAAATTAGACTTGTTTTAATCGAACATTTGCTATTGCAATCATGTGGCTACCATCTTTCTTTTTTTGTTTTATTTTTGTGGCATATACTTTCAATAAAAAAATGTTTTTTAAATACCGGTGCACCAGCGTGTGTATGCTGGACCTATTGACTTTACCAGTGCTTGTTTGAAATTTACACACACGTTTATGTAGTGCACAAATTATGTAAAAAACATGTGTTCGTACACCAAACACACTTAATGTGATGACTCAGAATAACACTTTATAAGGAAGTTTCACCAATGTGATTAAATGAATAATGTCGTAAATTCCTCAGCCTTAGCTAAAGTATGTACGGTTCTTGGCTACATACGCACCTACTACTCGTGTTATTCAGAGAATCGTATTTGAACTTTTCACCTAATCAAAGCCCACTCTGACCTTCGTTCTGAAGTTTAGCGCATTTCAAATCAAGATTTGATTTCTCAAGTGGGGTTTGACCTTTTAATTCTGACACCGTGCGAAGGGAACAGGATAATCCGAGCAGGATATAGACTCTGGGTCCTCTGAGGTAATACATTCTGGATCGGTTTGGCACAAACGTGAAATACGCACATAGCAAGCAGGTTAATTAATACGCACAAAGCAAGCACGTTCATTAATACGCACATAGCAAGCACGTTCATTAATACGCACATAGCAAGCACGTTTATTTGGGCAGCCGGAGTTTATTACAAAGTAGTTCCTGTAGTATGAGAAGTGTGAATTTCAGCTCCCAGTAGCGCCTCTTTAAGGTCACAGTGTGATTAATGATTATCGAATGTGCACTTAACTACTCATTGTGATGTTGTACACGTTCATGAAGGGAGCCTCGCTCCTATGCCTGTCCTTGTGCAGTGCGGTACAGAGAATGTGTCAGCAGGGTCGAATTGGTAAGGCGGGGACTCAGGCAATGGCCGAGGGGCCGGTATCCGAGGTCCACCTGTGGGCTGTTTTTTTGGGCAGCTTGGGTGGGGCCGATTTGGGCGGTGTCTCTGTTGTTCGGATGCCACCAACAGCCCAGTGGGTGCCTGAGTGGCCTTTCTGGAGGCAGATGGGCGTCCATTACGTCCCTTTTATCAACGGGCAGAGGTGTCACTCCTTTTCCCTCGCTGGGCCGGCCCATTAATGTATGAATATTGAGCGGGGGAGGGGGCCTGAGCAGAAGTGGCCTCACTTGTTTTCAGGTGTGTTTCACCAGTGTGAACTAATCCATGCATTTTTTTTAATCTAAGTAAAGTTAAGAAAACATGCCTCCGTCAGAGACTCCCCCCCCCCCCCTTCTTTTTTTATAAAACTTCGCCGAAGCAGTGTTTTGTGGAAAGGCAATATGCAAATGTGGGCCACCTTTTTTTTAGCGTGCCCGGGCCGATTTTTAATCCCAATCCAACCCTGTGTGTCAGCATGCATGAACTAAACGAACAGTGATTCTGTCCAGTCTTAATCGCCCACTATTGCTTTGATGTCCAATACATACACAACAGCACTGTGCTGGTTAGGAACTTTTGAATAGCAATCCAAATTTAGCATTATGCTGTCACACTCGGTACCCATCTCTATAGCATTGGGGGCAAAATGTGATGCTTGTATGTGACATCTCTGGAGGGAGCAATGCTGAGAGCTTACCATAGATCGTATGCATCCATATGAAGCACTCCCTGAGCTGCCATGCACTATATTGCTGGGTGCTGCGTTCGGTGTAGAGGTAAACATTCTCAGCGTGTAGACCGCACTTGCGTTTCCACATTCATGGTCACGCGGAGGGGTGTCCCGCAAGCTGCGTGGAACATCAGACATGGAAGGCACCAGCGAGACTGCAGAAGTCAGCACTGCGTAAAGGATGTAAAACTTGGGCTTCTTCTTTGTGATTCAAATGAACGCCATGAGTTTCAGGAATTGGGCATGGACAAACCTTATAAACTGCCCTTCCCAAGGTGGTGGTCTGCCCATAGAATGCTACCTGAGATTTCAAATCTAAGTTAAGGTAGTTTCTTTTCCTGTGATGTCAGTCTCTGTTTGAATAATATATAAGGAGTCATTTCTAGTCATGGGTGCTTTGGAACACATTAGATCCTCTATTTTTGGTCCCATTCTTCACTCTCTTGCTACTATTCTTGTCCCTGATTTTTGCTTGTAGCAGTGGAAATTTATACTGCATCTACTCCTGGTATTCTTGGGTGGTTCCTTCCTCTTTCCTGTCAGGCAGAGTTTTGGTACCTTGGTATGAAATAAAGTTAATCTTCAATCCAGAGACACAAGATTGGCAAGGACAGTTTTTACCCTCTGTGTTTCTTCCTCATAAATCTCTTTTTTGTGTATAAGGAGTTCATGTTGTAGGGGGTCGGTCTGCGTAGCGCTGTGCTTCTTAAGGTGACCGGGATAGCCTGCGAACTAATGCGCAGATTTTCCCTTGAGCAGGACACGCTCCTTTCATCTCCCAGGCCTCCATTTACTGAACTGTGACCGGCCAATTTAATTAATTCCCCGGCACAGCACATTGCCATTTAGCGGCGAAGGGGTTTAAGCAATTGCTCCCAGCAAACCAAGTTTGTTTTTCCCCCCTACCGGGCCCCACCAAAACGCGCATTAGTTCGCAGGCTATCCCGGTCACCTTAAGAAGCACAGCGCTACGCAGACGCCTTTACCAAGGATATTAATTACATTCTTTCTTCAGCTCAATTCAAGTTGCTCACACTTTTTGTCCTGAAGATGAACTCGAATAATTGAGTTCGAAACGTCAGTCGACTCCCTACAACATGAACTCCTTATACTCTGTAAAAATCTTTAAAGGAGCTTCTATTTCTGTTGTCAATGCGATGTCATTATTTTAAGTTCACCCTCACTTCTCACGTCACGCTTATTGTCACTTACTGTGTGAGCACCTGAATACCTTCATTGTGTAATAAACACTTGTCATACATTGACCTATATGTCCCTCATTATATTTCCTACTGCTCTCTTTTATGAATTAAGTTCCTATTCCTTTACTTACCTCAGTGCCCTCTACAGGGTTACTTCCCCTTGGACCCTTTAGGCCACTCTAGAACCATTGTTCCTTTAAACTACATATTACCCCAGGTTCACATATTGGGGCACCCTTGTCTTCCTAAATATTATCATTATTAAGGGCATCATTTTGATGCTGGGCGGTCGGACTGCCAACCGCTTTTGCGGCGTTCAGGAGACCGCCGACATGCATGCAGATGGTCTGACCAACCTATTAGGATTGCCACCACTGGGCTGGCGATTGGCAACACAGTGGGGGCATGCTGCAGCCCTGGAAAATGGTCGCAGCACATCCTGCACGTCTGTGCACCGTGTGCCATGCACCATGTCGGGCATGGCACACGGTGCACGGAGGTGACTGGGGACACAACATGTGCCCCCATGATGGACAGGGGCCCTGTTTGGGGACCCAATATACCTTTTTGTCAACCTTTACATGGCAGTGTTCCCGCCATGAAAAGGCTGTTGGAAAGGGATATTGTAATTCCGACGGTGGTGCCAGCTTCTGCACCGCTGTCATTGTCAGACGCTGCTCCGACCGTTGCCCTGTTGGGTTCTCTGATCCTGGCAGAGGCAGCGGTCTTTTGTCCGACTGAATAGGGTCCAGCCGCTAGCATTGTGATGCAGCGGTTGAACAGATGGGTTGTCGGCATTCGGACCGCCACCGACAGCCTGTTGGTGTGCAGTCCGACCGCCATCGAAATGAGGCCCTAAGTTTCAGGACTTCTGTGAGATGATATTGCCAACAAATATTGTAATACTAAATATCGCAAAAAAAAAATAATGAGAACACAAACGTAAACTTTACACACTTTCTATGTAAAGTACAAAAATATTGACTTAAAAAATATAGTAGACCAAAATATAGTCATTGTTTAGGTATGTATATCGAATTTAAAATATTTAACATTATATTTGCTTTAAAACATATATTACTTTTAAAAATATTACATTAAAAAGATATATGCACACAATATAGAAAATATATGAATACATTTACTAACTTCAAAACATGCTTTCAAATAAATGTGAAAAAATAATAAACATAATAAGGAAATAAATGTAATTATTACATAAACATAATATAACAACTAATAAAAAGTAAAAAGTATCAAAACTCTACATATAGAAAGTTTTATAGCCATATATAATTAACATTTTTTTAAATTAAAATAAAATTCAATAAAAATGTTACTTCAAAAAATAAAGATACAATAAAAAATTAAATTGAACAAACAAATCACAAAAACATATGTTAAAAATAAAACAAATAAAAAATCTAACTAAGCAATAATTAGACTTTGAATGGATCAGAGTCACTGCTTCCACTCTAACCTAAAAAACTGTGGGGAACATGTTGGACATTGGAAGGGCCAGATTTCCTATTCCCACACCAACCTGAGCAAGAGTAGGGAAAGTGTTGGACTTTGGAGAGGCCAGATTTACTATACCACTGCAACATAAGCAGCACTAGGGAATGTGTTCGATTTTGACTGAGTCAGACTTACTATTCCAATTCCAAAGTGAGCAAGAAAAGGGAAAGCGTTGGATTTTGGGTGGATCACATTTAGTGGTCCCACTACAATGTAAGTAACAATAGAAAAAGTGTTTAACTTTTCAGGGGTGAAAGGTACTGTTCCCAATTCAATCTGAGCAACACTAGCGAAGGTTTTGAACTTTGTAAGGGTCAGATTTATGTTTTATTATTCCCACTACAACATGAGCAACAGTAGGAAAGTGTTGAACTTTGGAGTGAGGTACACACCAATCTGAGCAACATTAGTGAAAGTGTTGTGACTGTTCCGACTCCAACATGGGCAATGGTGGAGAAAGGTTTGAACTTTGGAGGGATCAGATGTACTATTCTCTCTCCAACCTCAGCAATAGTAGGGAAAGTGTTAGATTTTGGAGGGGCAGATGTTCTAGTCCCACTCCACCATTAGCAACACTAGGGATAGTGTTGGACTCTGGAGAGGTCAAATTTGCCATTAACACTTCAAAGTAAGCAGCAGTAGGGCAACTGTTGGACTTTGGAAGGATCATATTTAGGGTCTGCTCATGAGTTTGGCGGTCTTGGAGCGGGCCGCCACGCCAGGGCCCTGCTCCAAGACTGCCAAACCCATATGCAGATGACCCACCATATTCCAAATAGAATCCTGGTGGGCGGTCCTGCAGCGGCTGTCCGACAGTGGTGCCTTTCAAAGGCTTGTATGTGAGCCTTAGAAAGGCAGCGCAGTGGGAATGCCACAATGCGTTCTAGCACGGCATGGACTGTGCAGTCCATGCCGTGCTGGAACTGGGGGTGCATACAGACCGGGAGGCACATCTATGCCCCCCTCCATACACCCAAATGTACAGAGGCACCAGGAGGCCCTGTAGGCCCCCCTTAGTTTCCTCACTGCCACACTTTTAATTGCAGGCTCACTGCCATGAACACTGTGGCTGTGAGGAAACTTGTAAAATGCTGGTGGTGCCACAGGGCACCCCCAGCATATTGTGGCCTCAGACTACTGCAAGACCACCAAGGGATTAGGGATCCCTGGTGGTAGCAGCGGTCTCATGGCAGTCCGACCGCCAAAGTCGTAATACAGCGGTCAGACCACCACCTCGGGTTTGGCGGTCCATCGGACCGCCAAACTCATTATTAGCCCCTTAGTATTTACATTCCAATCTGAGCAAAACTAGGGAAAGTGTTGCACTTTGGAGAGGCCTGAAATACTATTCCAATTGCATCGCAAGCAACAGAAGGGAAAGTGTTGGACTTTGGAAGGGCCACTTCTAAATTATAAAAATGAAGTAGCTAAACAAAATGCACATATAATATAATTCAATAAATATAATCAAAAATATATAATATTTTACCACTACATAAGTAATATGAATAATTAAAAATTAAGATTGCAAAATTGAAAATAATGGAAATGAATAAAATAGTTTTTTTGGTGTTTTTACCCATTATCTCTCTGAATGTTTTCACCCTATTTTGTACCCCCCACCCAAAACCCCCAGACCCCCCAGACCATCCCTCCCCCCCTCCCCTTACCCCGATCCCAGCCCTACCACCCACCCCTGCCCACCCCCCCTCCCTCCCTCTCTCCCATCTTCGGGAAGTGCCCAGACACCAAAAAAACTTTAAAATATTAGGAATAATGACAGAAATGGGTGCAACTTATTTTTATCTCGGTTCATATCTTGGGTTCAAGGAGGAAAGGGCCAAATCAACAGAAAAGGGCCAATCTACGTGCCAAAATGGGTAAGGTGACTGTTTGCTCTGTTAACATCGGCGGTCTAGGGGATAGGAATAAACGGAACCGGACCATGGAAATGTTGAAATCTAACAACCCCGACATTATTGCACTTCAAGAAACACACATACCCTGGGATAAGCGCGGGCTAATAATGATTAAGGGTTATTCTTTAATGGCCAGTTCTACGCAAACTTCTAATATTAGAGGGGTGGCAATCTTAGCCAAGAATCGAATAGGATCCGCTAGGCGGACTTTGGGGGATGCAGGAGGGAGGTGGGCCTTGGTGGAGCTTGAATATGGAATAACAGAAGCAACGGTATATGGCTCAAATCAGGATGACCCAAAATATTCGACGATCTGGAAACCGAGTTGGCGGCTTGGCCTACACCGTTAATTATATGTGGGGACCTTAATATACATTTGGGAGTAGGTGATGTGATGTCTAATAGGTATCAAGGGCGGAAGCTCAAGACCTTCCGAGCATTAACATCAGTGATCAAAAGCCACGGGTTAATAGATGTATGGGAATCCAAGTTTCCTCTGATCCAGGATATACATATTTTTCTCACCCTCATCAGAAATATGTTAGGCTAGACTATTTTTTTATTTCAAAGCAGATTTTAGGAGGGGTAGAGATAGAAAGATTGCCCAAGGTAATGTCTGATCATAACCCCTTGATGCTAGGGCTAAGATTGCCACAAATTTATATGAGTCATTCACAATGGACGTTTGATCGGAAATTGCTGGTTGATCATGAATATGTCTGCCATTTTAGAACTTGGATTAAATAATTTTATAATTTGAATAGATATAGTGCCTCACGTAATATGGTTTGGGATGCATTTAAGGCAGGAGTTAGGGGGAGATGGTCAGCTTTGTATCTAATTTAAGACAACAACAAGGGAAGAAGATTAAGCAACTGCATGCCAAGCTTTGTAATTTGGAGATAGAGCATTTGGGTAAGATAGTGCGGGGGACGGAGGCAGCTACAACTCAGTTAGACATTACCTTGGTTAAAGCAGAGATAGGGTCTTACTATTCTCAAAAGGCTGCAGCTGGATATCAGACTCATAGGGCGGAGAGCTATGAGTATGGGGAAGCAGTCGGAAAATTACTTGCTTTAAAAACAAGACAAAAAGCATTGAAGAGCCAGATATCTTCAATAATAAGTGGGGGGATTTCATATACCGAGCCGGGGGATATCGTCGATGTGTTCCATAAATTTTATCAAGATCTCTATAAGGAGGAGAAGCAAGGCTCCCATGGGGATGTTTTTGTGAAGGCCACTAAAGAATATAGGACGTTGGGGGAGGGCGCAAGTGAGAGGCTGGAGATTGAATTTACACTGGAGGAGATACAAACAGCTATACAGCAGTTGGCCTCGGGCAAGGCAGCTGGCCCTGATAAGATTCCATCTGAATTCTATAAAATTTTTCAAGAGGAGCTGGCTCCTTTGCTTTGGGATTTATTTTTAGGGGTACAATATTCTGGAGATCCACCTGATTCTTGGAGGGGTACTAATATTGTCATCTTTCCCAAGAAAGATAAACCACCTGATAACCCCACTTCATACAGGCCCATCTCCCTAATAAACGCGGATGCAAAAATCTACTCCAAAATCTTGGTGAACCACCTCCAGAGGGTCATAGCCAGCCTAGTGTCACCTTGGCAGCATGGCTTTGTACCAGGTCGAGATACAACTGACCATGTAAGACGAGCAGTGGCCCTATTTGATATTATGGTGGAGACTAATGGATATTTGGCTATGATCCTTCTGGATGCGGAAAAAGCATTTGATCGTGTGTCATGGGAGTATCTATGGGGTGTTCTGGCAGCCAAAGGGTTTGGCCCCCAGGTCATTACTGCAATTAAAGCAATGTATAGGGCTCCCTATGCGAAGTTACAGTTGATGGGCCGAGAATCAGACATGATAAGGGTGTCACGGGGAACAAGGCAGGGATGTCCTTGCTCCCCAATTTTATTTGCCCTTTATATAGATCCACTTATCCAATCGGTAATTGAGAACCATGCAATTGTACCAGTGACGACACAGGGATTCAGTACTAAAGTGTTAGCCTACGCGGAGGATATCGCTGTATTAACACTTAACCCCGGGGAAGCAATGAGGGAGATTGAAGCTATTGCCACTATATTCGGAAAGGAGTCGGGGTATTTGTTGAACAAATCTAAGACTCAAATAATTTGTACCAAAAATGTCATCTTTCTTGATGATCGACGAGTTAGTACAGCTACCTATCTCGGAGTAAAGATTACTCCGGACATTGGTCAGATCGCCAAAATTAATTTCAATCCTGTGATTAGTAAAATAGCTACAGATCTGAGGCGAATGAGCTCACTTCACTTAACTATTATAGGGAGAGTCAACGTTCTTAAAATGGTAATGCTCCCTAAGGTGCTGTATTTATTCAGGGCACTCCCGGTTGAAATTGAAGGGTCTATAATTAAAGCTCTAGACTCTTTATTCATTAGGTTTATATGGCAATATGGTAAGGTCAGGAGATCTTTAAAGTTTCTTACATTGCCACAAGCACGGGGAGGGTGGGCTGCTCCTAACCTAACTTTTTATTATTGGGCAGCTTTGTTACGACAAATGAATATACTCTTTTTTGAAAACACTGGCAGAGTTCACGGGGCACAGGGGGAGGATCTCCCAACAATTTATGAGCTGGCACTTGGGGAAAGGGCAAGAGCACTATTTTTACGTGAGTTGGAATCCAGCTATTATAAGAAGGTTCGATTTAAGATCATATTGAATTCGTGGAAAGTCTGGGGAAGAATACAAAAACATATGAATATTGAGAAGGTAACACAGTATTCACCCATTTGGAGATCATCTTTATTTCCCTCCGTTTTCCACGACGTCATCGCCAAACAATGGGAGCAACTTGGCTTACGTATAGTGGGAGATATTCAGCCAAACGGCCAACTATATCTGTTTAGTGAGTTACAAAGTGAATTTGGAATTCCGGATGGACATTATCTTAAATATTTACAAATAAAGGGGGGTTTTAAAAGATGACAGGCAATTCCTAGTGCTACAATTGCATTGTTCGAAACTATGGGGAGATCTGCCTGTAAAATTAAACACTTATACCGTATGATGATGGAGCAAGCTCCGGATGATATGGAAAAAACTGAAAGTACATGGGCCAGCAGATTAGAGAATGAAGACACCGATATTGATATGTCATTACGGTTAGCAAAGAAAACGCTCCTATCCGCTAACTTAAAATCACAACACTATAAAACGATATATAATCTTTATTTCACTCCGGCCAAATTATTTAAATGGGGGAAAAGGGAGGACGACAAATGCCCCAGATGTGGGATTGGACCAGCAGAAGAGATTCATATGTTTTACGGGTGTCCACAGCTGGATCTGATAAAAACCGATCTGGTTAAGTTTTGGGAGAGGATCCTTGGCAAAACGGTGGTATTAACCCCTTCACTTATGATGATTGGATATGATAGCAATGCTGAGCTAGACCAAGCTCAGATCAGCATTATTTTTATTTCAGTTAGTATAATTAAGTTACTTATTGCAACTAGATGGAAGGACCCAATGCCCCCTTGCTTTCATGAATACCTGGCCCATTTTATAGCTGTGTATAAACTTGAACAGGCATTATATATTTGTAAGGGATACCAGGCTAAACAATGGGGCATTAAATTATGGGCTCCAGTTATGAAATGGCTAAATGGGGTAGGGCAATGTATATAGAGTAAATTTGTGTTAGTGTATTGTCTTTTCCTCTGTAACAATATTAATTTGGATTACAAGATGACTAATGATAATGTATAACAAATGGATTAATTTTGTATTTGATTTGTTGTCTAATGTCTCTCTGAATAACATTAAATAAAAAAAATAAAAAAAAGGAAATGAATAAAATAATATTAAAAATATTTACCAATTAAAAATATTAGAAATATATCTATTTAAAACACTTTCATGCTACGACCCTAAGAACCTAACACCCCCAAAGGCAAATAAAAATGATACTAGAAAAAATTAATAGTACACAATATTAACAAAAATAATAATGCTATGCAAATAATTGCTACAAAAAACAAACTAATACATAATATATTTTATGAATGTCAAAATTATTTAAAACAATTAAATAATGTACATAATCATCTAATTAAAATAATTGCCGCATTTTTAAAAATTTTCAAAACAAATAATTTTATAAATAATTTACATGATAATTAATCAAATCAACAAACTAACATTAAAAAAAAAAAAAAACTACTGAAAAAAATGTATAAACTATATGTAAAAAAAATTCCCTTGCAAGCTTAGCAACCCGACAATACTTAATTAAAATAAAATTAAAAAAATTGTAAAACATATCAAGCCAAAATAAAATACACTATATTAAAAATAATTGCACATAATAACCATTAAAGCAATAATAAAATAGAAAGTAATAAATCATAGCAAAATAATTGTAAAACTATATTATATACAACTAGATTAAAAGAAAAATATATTAAACACTTAGGAAGTGATATTCTTAACTGCAATATTTTGTCCCACAATATTATTGATATAATGTTATTTTTGACACAATATTTGTGTCCAATGACATGTGTGCAACAATATTAAGGTTGAGCATCACTTGAGCAAATAATTAGTTACCAAGTCAGAAGATTAAGGGGCCCATTACGATACCCGGCGTAAAAAAATCCGCCAGGCATGGAAGCGGCAAAAATCCGCCCGCACACACCGTCTGAACACCGACCACGCCATTACGATTACACAAACCGAAAACCGCCATCGGCGGAAAAATCACACAAGATACCGCCCGCCATCGTCCGAGTCGGAGTCAAACCGCCCGCCACGGACGGAAACACGCTACGACAACACAAAACCGCCCGCCCTCACGCCCGACACACCGCACGTGAGATTACGATCGCACCGCCATGAGCGCGGGAAAACTACAAATATACCGCCCGCCAGCGCAAACAACGCCGATGAGAACCGACACGGCAGAAGCCATGGCGCCCACGTCCCTGCACAGAAACCATCCGCTGACAAAAACAATCGCACACAACATGGCCAACAAGTCCACACAGCAAGGCACGCACAAATACACAAGCACAGTACACATCCCGAAAACACCCCCCCTGGACAAACAAAAACTACAAAGGCCAGAACCCCAGACACAACACACCTGAAAACAACAGACCATGAGGACACACCCACATAGGTAAGTACAAAAGCAGCACTCCCACAGACCACAACCCCTTGCAACATTGCAAACTAGAGAGGAGAGGAGAGGACACAGTGACACAGCAAGGACAGCAGCACACCACAGAAACGCACACATCACAACCACCACCACCACCACCAAACACCGGCACCACAAACCCCCTGCACATTACACAACACACACCGCACCAGCACCACAAACACCATGGCACCACAAAGAATGCCCAAGTTCACGCCCATGGAGCTGACGGTCATGGTCGACGAGATCATCAAGGTGCACCCACAAATCTATGGGAACCTGGTCCAGCACACACCACTAGCCACCAGAATGAGAATGTGGAACCTGATCGTAGACCAGGTCAATGCAGTCGGGACCTTGCCCAGGAACAGAGTCGAAATAAACAAACGGTGGAATGACGTCAAGAGCCTGGTCAAGAAGAAGGAGAGCAAGAACAGAGAGCTGGCTGCCGTCACTGGCGGAGGGAATCCCGCGCTCTTCAAGACCTTCAAAGCGTGGGAGGAGAAGGTGCGAGTCATCATACATCCCGAGATCCTCGCCGGATTAGCAGGGGGAGTGGAGGCTGGTAAGTACAAACTAATGTATACCAGCACACCGCTATGTACTCACATGCACTACCACCATGCCACAGCTCCCAGGGACAAACACCCCCATGTCCAGCACACAATACACAACACATCACACACACATGCAACAGACACCACCACACACAGCCCAAACCGAACAACTGTAAGATGCGTGGGGACATGTGTACACTCAGCCAGCCACGTAACCACCAACAGGTCCCCAAATATGCCAGAAGCGCCACAACGAGCACCCACCACACCCATGTGTCCGCCATAGCTGCACTAACCGACAAGTAACAGGTAAGTGGCAGGAACACAAAGTGCAGTGGGTGGGAGGGTGGACAGCCCAAGTACAAAACACACCAG
Source organism: Calotriton arnoldi (assembly GCA_963921515.1). Lineage (NCBI taxonomy): Eukaryota > Metazoa > Chordata > Amphibia > Caudata > Salamandridae > Calotriton > Calotriton arnoldi. Next base: position 101,413 of record CAWUFW010020390.1, read on the forward strand.
GCCCCTAGTCCCACAGCACAGCAAGGAGGAGCATCCCCCACACCCCACAGCCACGTGTCAGCCACCGCAGTGCACAACGACAGCCGAAAGGTAGACATCACGGTCCACAGCAATCGGTGTCAGTGGGTGTCCAGCCACCACCATGACCCACAACACCCCCCACCCCCACAGACCTGCAACATGGAGCACCCCCCGCTTAGAACCATGTGGCATCCAGTACAGTGCACGCACGAACAACCTGCAGGTGGGAAACTGGACAGGGCTGGATTACTGGAGGCATGAGGTCCGTAACACGACCAACACATGGGACATGTCACGTAGCAGACGAACACGCAGCACCGCCCACCGTCACGAACAAGTGAACAATGTGCACACGGACATGAACCACAGACTCACACCCCACATGACCCCTCACAAACACAGCAACACCCAAGGAGCCACGTCTGCATGCACAAGCCACACTGAATATAGTACCACACGGCAGCCACTGTGCAACCCATCACACACAACCGAAACACCATTGAAGTCCTGTCCATGTAGCCCCTACTGCCTGTCAACCACACACCCCACAACTACGCCTATGTAAGACAAACAACACTAGACGCAACAGAGCGGAACAACATAAATGCACACGAACACCACTGAACCCATCAAACACACAGACACACCATGCACATACAACATACCATCCATCCCATCCGTCAGCCCCAGTCTCATGAAAGGCATGTCATCCGCACAGCTGCCACACATACAGCAGTCACGCTAAGATACATGCCCATGACCAACCATGTGCCAGAAGTCAATGAAGCGCACGACACACTGTGAGCAACAACACACAACATGGGCCACCCCCCCCCCGAGCACTGCAGTGATGCACATGGCACAGGGCAGCACGCACACCAAGGAGATGGGACAACTGCAATACGTTGGCTGGCACACAACCATCACTCACTCATAACGATGCGTCCAATGCCATGTCCAGTAATCACAACAGACAGCAAATATGCAGGCCATGTCAAGCATGCACACACCTCAAACCATGCACTGTCATGCTGCCACAACACATGTCACGTTCGGCACCCATGGCTCACAGCATGTACCCCAAAAGCATATTCCATCCCAAATGCGAATCTGGGGCATGGCCCCCATGTTGCCATATGCGTTCCTAAGCGTCCCATCTGAACACCAAAAGCAAAGTACAAACCAGACCCAGGATGGGCCAGGAGCACGCATACACCAGAGTCACAATAAGTAGGGTCACAGCAACACACCCATCGGCATGGCCAATCCGTCCCATGCCACATGTGCACAGCACACAGTCCCATTGTCAAGCACACACAACTACAAATGCTACAGCCACACACACGCCTCCGGGAAACCCATGTACGAGATTGCACGAACTGTTAATGTCAGACGACAAATACATACTTCGCCAGGTGCAACACAATAACAAATCTCATTCTCTCCACAGGTGACGAACTGCTGGATGCTGGGGATGGAGACAGCAGCCAGCACAGCCAGCCTACAAGCCCCCAACGAGGACACACGGATGTGGAGGATCTGTCCTCCTCTTCGGACACGGACCACCAAGCAGGCCCATCTGATGTGGCAGGGCCCAGCCGCTCCCCAGGACCTCTCCTACCCACCAACCCATCATCCAGGGCTGCTGAACATTCCCAGCCCCCTGCTGCCACTGTTGTTGCGGCCACACCCACGGTCATTGCGGCCACACCCACGGTCATTGCGGCCACACCCACGGTCATTGCGGCCACTACCATTGCCGCAACCGCCACCATCGCCGCACCGACCACCACCGCCGCCACCACCACCACGTCTTCGCTGGCACCAGCCCCAGCGCAGGTGGTGGCCCGGCCGACTGGATCCACCCTGGGAGCCACAGCGAGGACCGCGGTGAGCAATGTGGCTAGTGGGCAGGCCGGTGGCAGCAGTACTGGTAGGAGGAGCAGGGTCAGGGAAACGCAAGTCTCCCCTGGGAGCCATGCCCTGCCTCAAATGGCCAGAGTCCTTGGGGCCTATGAAGAGGCCCAAGAACAATGGGTCAGGTCTGCTTCAGACACGCAGGAGGTGCTGGGGGTGCTGAGGTCCATGGACGCCCGTATGGGCCAACTCGTGGACCTCATGGGCCAGCTGGTGGTGGCGGTGAGGTCACAGCCAGGGACAGCAGCTCCACCACCGCCACCACCTGCCGGGGCGCAGGGTCGAGCAGCAGTGTCCAGTACCCCTGCGTCCACAGCCAGTGAGCACACCTCACCCCCCACCAGCAGGTCGCCACCACACACCCCCCTCCCAAACGTGGAAGGGGCCGTCCGAAGTACAAACAGATCTCCCGGGAGGACTACGCACGCTCCAGACGCAAGTGAGGCAGCCAGCCAGCCTTCCTTGACCACCCACTGCATTGACTTGGACTACGATCCCACTCCACACAGCCATCTGGATGGCATGTGTCTGTTGGACCATGGACATGGAACAAGTGGGTACACCCTGAGCATCACGCAGCCGTGACCGACAGCTCATTGTCACTGCACGCACCACTTTTGTCATCACCTCGCACACAATCACATGTCACAGTTTGAAATAAATGCACCTCTTACACAAACTGCTGTTTGTGCCCTGTGTTTTATTTGTACGGAATACAACGGCCACCTTGGGCGGAAAGGCACCTGATGCGTGGCATGGCAATGGAACCGGAGGGCCTGTAGGGACCTAGGGGTGGGAGACAGAACAGGAGCACATTCAATGAGTGTGTCACACACCCATCACACAGTACATGTCAACAACTACAAGCAATGTACACACATCGCACAGAGCAATAGGGCACAATGCCACAGCCACCAACAGTGGCATACTACCCTGGCCATGGAGCGTTGACACACAGCACGCAGTGAACAAATGGCCACCCTGACACAGCACACACACACCTGCACAGATACAGCCACATCAGCCGTCGTACATGGACACTCACCGTCAAGTGAAGTAGTGGGCGATGAGCTGCTGCCGCACATTACCAGCTTCCTCCTCTCCGCTGTCCTCCTCACTCGAGCTGTCCTGGTCTGCGGGCTGGGGCCCTGGTTGATCTCCGTCATCCACAATGAGGGGGATCTGCTTCCGAATGGCCAGATTGTGCAGCATGCAGCACGCCACCACTATCTGGCACACCTTCTGTGGGGAGTACGCCAGCGCACCCCCGGTGCGGTCCAGGCACCTGAACCTGGACTTGAGGAGGCCAAAGGTACGCTCGACCACACGTCTGGTCCTCCCATGTGCCTCATTGTAGCGATCGTCTGCTGGGGTGCGAGGATTCCTCAATGGACTGAGCAGCCATGCCCCATTCGGAGTACGCAGAGTCACCTGGGTATGAGGGACACAGAGAACCGTTGCTATTCCAACTGGACAGGGGACAGCATCGCACAACCAGCACGCTACACCACTCCACATACTCACCGACAATACAGCCACGATCCTGTTGCAGATTGGACATCAGTCGTGGCAAGATGCTGTTGCGCATTATGTGTGCGTCATGGGCCGAGCCTGGGAACTTTGCACACACGTGGGTGATCACCATGTCCGCAAGGCACACCACTTGCACATTCAGGGAGTGCGTGTGCTTCCTGTTGCGGTACAGGTGCTCAGTGGCCTGTGGTGGAACAAGGCCAACATGTGTGCAGTCAATGGCTCCAACGACGTGTGGGATTCTGCCAAGGGCATAGAATGCACCCTTCACTGCCGCCAATTCACGAGCCCTGGGGAAGCGGATGTACCTGTTTCGGTACAGCATCATGGCTGCCAGTACATCCCTCAGCACCTTGCTGAACATGGGCTGGGACATCCCTCCTCCACTGCCCACTGTGTGCTGGAATGACCCAGTGGCGAAGAAATGCATGGCGGCCATCACCTTAGCCGTGGGGGTGACAGCTGTCGGATACACCCTGCGGGGACGGAGATGGTGTTCCAACATGGCACACAGTCGATGCAGGGTTGGCCTGTCCAGCCGAAACTTCCTAATGACCTCTGTATCGTCCATGTCCGCCAGCAATTGGTATGGGCGGTCAATGTTCGGTCTCCGCCTAGGGAAAATGGCAGTGGACACATGTCAAAGCAACACAACACATAGCAATTTCGCATACACATCACTGACATGACTGAGCAAGCACATGAGCCACAGCCCAGCTGTCAAGCTGGGACGGCACGGCCACAATACACTTACACAGGTCTCCCAACAATGGCAATGGCTAGTGATACAAACCACTGCCATGTGCATGCACATGGGGATCTAGGCCCCAATGACTTGCGGGGCGTGCTGATGGGGACTGACTGCATATTCGTCAAGCGGCAACGCCACGGCAACATGAATGTCTGCTGAGCATGGAACTGCTTCCGAGGCTGGATGAGTATGGCACACGACGACGACGATGTGGGCACAGGCTGAGCGGCCAAAACAAGTGGGACCTGTGGCACGAGGGGATATGAGACAGTAGTAGGTGTCAGCACTGCACCCTATGTACAGCACTGTACGGATCACACCTCCCGAAACATTGACAGGTGTCCACATTGACAGCCCCATGCCAAGACGGCTGTGTGCTTGCAGACACACGTCACAGGTGAGAGGTTACATTGCACGTGCCAGGTGGCAGACGTACATAGTGGGAGCTGGCATGTGTGTGCATGTGTCTCCTGTTCAGGATCCACCAGATGGGCGCTGACTCTGTACTGAGCATTGGACACAGCATGTTCCGTGGAAGGCTTGTGTGTGTGGGATGGTGGCACTGGATGTGCCTCCGTTGGGTGGGGGGCCATGCACAGGGCGGGTACGTCGATGATTGCGCATTGTTGGTCACGGTGGGTGCACCCACTCAGATGTGTTGCCCTGTGTTCAATTCCTATGTCCGCATGATGATGGACTGTAGATGTGGGCAGACTACACATTGGTCGATGTGCTGTCTATATGCATGTGCCTTCACACCAGGCACAGCTGCCCCTGCACATGTGACCCCTGCTGGACTCGCTGCTGGGTCTGTGGAGCTGATGCACCTTCTGTGCGTGGGGCGGACAGCTCTCCTCACTTCCCTCATTGCGCATGTCATGACTTTGCCGCAGGTGACATGGATCATGGAGGGCCCACATGTACGCGTGGGTAGGCTACACATGATTGTTCACTGGTCGCCACCCCCAGTCAGTGTTTCGAATGGGAAGGTTGTCGTGCTGGTGGTATATTCGATGTGGCGGATGGGCGGGCCTAGGTGCGGGCTTACATTCCGGACATGGGGGGTAGTTGGATTGGCGACTAGTTGCAGTACACACGGGACACGTCTCTTCCTTTCCACATCTGGGTCATCCCTTGTACTCACTGACAGTGATACAGTCATCTTCGCCCCAGCCCTCATGTCCTCCCCTCGCTCCCCCAATATGCATGTGCACCTGCGAGGCTAGCGCTTGCACAGGCAGCCCCAAGCTCGCACCAGAGAGGGCAAGGAGTGTATGTGTGGGTCCAGTTGCACGAGTGGGCTGTCTCAGGGTATGATGTGTTGCGGGACGCCGTCCACCTGCGTGGTGCCCCAAATGGAGACCCGGCCTGCATGGACTATGCATCACAGTCTTCGCCTTCCGGATCCGCCACCTGCGACACCCAGTGGCTGTGGCTGCCCTTGCGGCCATGCCGCGCTCCGTCTGTGACTGATGGCCCACACATTCACTCTTTGGCCTCTCTGGGGAGGGCTCGGGGGTGGTGGCGCACGCGCTTGCACTTAGTCGCAATGGCATGTGGCGTGGTTGGTATAATGGGCAATGGATGGGATGGTGCGAGCCACCTCCCGTGACGTCAGTGCTGCTCGTGCTGTGGTGCGTCCCCCTACACTTCCATTTGACTTGTGCCATGCTAGACGTTGAGGTTCTATTGCCTGCGTGATATGACCAGGAGGAGCGCGAGGATACCTCTCACACACCATGCTCCACTGCCATCCCGTGCCCTGTATCGCCTGTGCGGATTGACTATGTTGGGGTTACACCTGGTCGACTGGGGCTGTGTGTGCCTTGTCAAGGGGCATGGCGGGCGCACAACAGGATCCAGCTTGTCCACAGAGGGTGGGCTGAGGTGCGCCTGGTACCGCTTTGTACGTGTGCCCGGCTGCTGTGCACACACGTGTTCACTCCCCCGACAGGTGTCCTCTCACAATGCCCAGGGAAGCGGTGGTGTACTGTTCATGACCCCTCCCGACACGGCGTGCTCCAACTTGGCATGTGCGCATCTACCCGTCACACCCACCCACCTGAGCACTGCGTCCATACGACTTCACACGACACATGTGTGTCTTCCACAGTTGTGCTACTCATTTGCGTTGACATCCAATACCAGTGGACTACATGGTCATGTCACGACTGCCGTGTACTTCACATACTCTCATCCTCTCTCATTCGTACTTGTGAAATGAGTCAGCGGAGACAGTTTTGGTTTCAAACATTATATTGAGTCTTCTGTCCTCTGTGATGCAGTATAGTGGACACTACTGGCAGCGGAATACATGTTGAGGATATACTGAGCATGATTGCAAATGGGATAGGGTGTGGGGTTACATGTGATTGGCTGTTGCATGTGGGATGTGGGCTTCAGAGTTACATCTGCTTGGCCAAGGCTGTGCTAATGTACATTTACGTATAGCTGCGGAGCTGCGGACTTTGACACAGACGGTATACATGTAGCCTACCAGACCGCTTGGCATCATGGGCACAGTCTATCTCAGTTCCATGTGACAGGTTTGCTGCGGTTGTTCCTCATGCACGCGTGCATGTGAGATGACATCAGGGCATGTGCTTGCGTGCATGCAGCGGCGTGCCACTTGTTGTTGCAATGTGGTGGTTACTGGACATGTCACAGTCACTGGGGTTGTGTTGTTGTTGTATGCACTTGTCGTCCATGCAAAGGTCCTGGTATGGGATTCCCGGGGCGGGGGTGGGAGGGGTGCAGCACCCACAGACTCCAGGCGACCTATTCATGTCCACTGAGCGGTGTGTGTGTCCATGGGCGCTGGATCCATGTTGTGTCCTGGTTGTTCGTGCAGTTCCGTCCATGTGGGTGCGATACACAGACCCCATGCCACTGCCTCCCACGATGCATGCGGTGTTCCTGGATGTGATGGGGAACAGTGTGCATGTCCCGGTCATATCCGATGTCATGGCGATGTCGTTGATGGTGTGGTAACAGTTGCCGGTCGTTTGGTATGGCTGTTGTGGTGGTGACTGGCCAGATCCGTGCGGAAGCTAAGCATGGGTGCGGGGTTGGACATCATAGGTCAATCGGGGAACCTGCGTTGTGGTCCGACGAATTTACATGTTGTCAGGTATGCGATGCCGTCCAGCAGGGCTTCCATGTCATTGGTGGTGTACATGTTTGCCAGCCAATGTAGCGGATGGTGGCTGTCAAGGTGTTGTTCGTAAGTTGTCCCTTGGAGGACCATGATGGGGCATGCTGGGTGACATTCGATGTAGCTGTTCTCGATGATCCGTCGTGTGGAGGCACAGTGGTCCCATTTCAGTGCGGGTGCGATGTTGGCCACATATGCCATGCCCCCATAGGCAGAGCAGGCCCTGTCGTGTGCGTCCAGAGGGAGGAGTAGTGGTAGCAGGTCCGCCTTTAGACATGCCGGGTTGGAGAGGCATATCTCCACGGGATGCTGGTAGGGACACCTCCGACAGTAGAAGACGGGCATGACGCAGCTGAACAATGTGATGCGGTAAGTCAGTCGGTAACTTACGTTCAGCAGGGACAGGAGATCGCATCCCAATATATGTATCAGGTTGGTTTTGTACAGCTTGAGTTGTCCGGCGTAGTTGGGTAGGTGTGTTGCGGTTGCCATTTCGCAGCGGTGCGTTGTGGTGGCGTGCTCCGGCTGTGTGTGCAGTCTGCAATGTGCACGCTCCGAGGTTGCTGTGAGCTCTGTGTAGTCGTAGGGGAACAGGACTTGTGTTCTGTTGGCTTGTTTGGAGGACACGGGCCCTCATCCCACATGCTTCTCAGACAGTTCAAGGTCAGTGATGTGTGACTCCTTCCAATTAACTTGCATGTGGCCGACATGGGGGAGTGTTTTCTTCTTTCTTCCCCGTCCGTTGTGTGCTTCTGTGATATGCGCTATCTGCCCTGTGGTCGGTCTCCTCGGCATGCCTGTGTTGGTCTTTTTCTTGGACAATGGCTGTATTCACCGGCTTCTTTCGTAGGGCTGTGGTTTCGGAGTTGGAATGGAAGGTCATTCAGTGCTGTCTGCTCTCCCTTGTGTGGGCGGCAGGCTGCCTTTCCGCTCTGCATTGGGCCTTGTGTGTGAATGTTATTCTTGGGCCACCTGTTGTCGGTCCCCGGGCTCTTTGGTGTTCCGTTTTATATGTCTTGTTCATATGTGCAGGGTGGTATGGGTGTTTCAGTGTGGTACTGGCGTTCCTCTTCCCGAAGGGGCCCTGCTTCTCCTAGTTGGTGTTGCCGCCGCTGTGTGCTTCGCCATGTTTGTTACACTGGGGTGTGTCCTGCTGTTGCGTGACTTCACTGACATGTGTGCGTCGGTTGTGTGGCATTGGGTGTTGTCCGTGAATTGGGCGTTGGGGACATGTCTGTGGCAGGCCTGTCACGTGTCATGTGCGTTCGGGGTGGGGCTGATGTGTGTGCTGCTTGGTTGTGTCCCTGTGTCTGTGTGCGACGCATGCATGGCGCTGCGGTTGGCCTCTGCGTTGTGCGCATGTGTGGCGGCGTCATCGCCGCTTTGGGGCCGTGACGGGGTCGTTGGTTCCTAGTCCCAGGTGGTGTGTACACATGTGTTACGCGATGTTACGATTTGGCCTGTGTGTCATATGTGGATGCAATGGTGGATGTGTAGTGTACACGCGCTGGGGGGGTTGTCCGCTTTTCCGCCCTTGCACTGTGTGCGCTGTTTGCGTGCACTTGTTGTGTGTGTGCCTACCTGCGTCTCCGCGGTACGTTGCGTCCTTGGTGGTGCATCAGCAAGAGCATGGGGAGGGCCTGCAGTGCTGGATTCATGCTCGGGGAGCCGCTTCTTCGTTGTCCGTGCTCGGCGTCCGTGTTACCGCTTCGGTTTGTCGTACGGTATCTCTTGGCCGTGGGAGCCGTTTGTTTGCGGCATCGTAATTTATGCGCCGGGCGGGACGTGTTTTTGTCGGACGGTGTGTGTCAGTTGGGCTGCGCCGCTACGTGTACGGGCGCACTTTGATGGCGGACGGTGTTGCTGGCTTGCCGGCGGTGTTTGGCCTACTTTTCGCATCGTAATTGGGCGGGCGTGTGGACTGCTGCGTGCCGGCGGTAACTGGTGGTTTTTGCATCCGCCAGCACGGCGGTTGTGCTTCCGCCCGCCATCGTAATGACCCCCTAAGTACTCTACATCCAATTTAGTAGTTGCTATGCTATCTTTGGTGCCACTACAGAAGCATGCTTTTAATCTAGTTTTTTGCAAAGCTTAATCTTTGTTCACTTCCACCTCATGGGGAATAGGCATGCACTATACCAACATAACCTGGTGCAGTTGTTTTTTAAAAAAAATGTATTTATTCCCTAACTGACAAAGGGAAAGAGATCCTGAAGATATATTCACAGATTAATCTACAAAATGGTTTAATTGCACCAGCTCCATCACCTGGTGGGACACCTTTGCTGTTTGCATCCAGAAAGATCAATACCGTCATCCTGGTTTTCATTATAGAGGCTTAAATCAGATCATGAACCAGAATAGATCTATTTTGGAGTCAGTCTATGGACCAAGGGTCTTTACTAAACTTGATTTATGAGATGCTTATCATCTGTTGTGTATAAAGGAAGACAATGAGTATAGAATAACTTTCAGCACTACATATTGGCATTTTGAACATTATGTAGTGCCATTTGGGTTACGCAATGTTCCTGATATTTTTCAGCATTTTATATATTCATTATTATCTGATGTCATTAATCAATTTGTAGTGCTCCAGTTGGATGATATTCTAGTGTTTTCAAAAACTCATCAGGAACATCAAGAACATGTGAGTTTGGTGTTATCATGACATCAGCAACATCATTTGTCTTGCAAACCTGAGAAGTGTGAGTCTGGGAAGAAATATGCTGAGTAAGTTGGATTTAGTTGAATGTTTCTTGCCTTTCCCTGAATCCAAGGTGATTTCAGCTATATGCATTGCCCTTTACCTACTATTGTGAAAGACACTCAAAAGTGCCATTGATTTGCAAACTTTTTTTGTCATTTTTACCAGGAATTTTGCAGAGATAATTAGAGACATCACTCATGCTTTGAAAAAGGAAATATGAAGAGAGGTTTTTGCTGGGATAACCAAGCCAAAAGAGCTTTGAATTCATTGAAACAGATGCTCATGCATGCACCAATCTGATGTCCTTCTCATACTTCAAAGAAGTTTATTGTGGAAACAAACACCTCTCAAAGAGGACTTGGAGCAGTGCTGTTGCAACAGCAAGAAGATGACGTATAAAAACATCCTTTTATGTATATCATGTTTTGTCAGAGTCTGAGCTAGTCAGTTAATGAAGGAGGACTTTTATCCATTAAGTTGGTTTGTACAGAATGGATACATCTTTTGATGGACACAAGAGAACCATTTGAAATTTGAACTGATCCCTTGAATTTATAGTATTTGACAAATCTTCAGTGCATGAATAACGCTAGATGGGTCTTTTCCTTGCATAGTATTATTTCACAATTACCTATATTCCTACTGGATGCCATGAGGGTCACAAAAGGGGTGTGGACAAGCCTTATAAATTTCTCTCCTAACATGGTGAGCTGTCCATTGAATGCTACCAGAGGTTTCCTATCCAAGGTGAAGTAGAGTCTTTTCCTGTGATTTCAGTTCCTGTTTAAACTATATATTAGGAGGCATTCCAAGTGATTGATACATTTTGACATGTTCATTCCTTTATTTTTTGCCCTTTTTGCCCTCTTGTTCTCTGCCCTGTGTGTCCTTAAGAGTTTTTTCATCCTAACTGGGGCCCACTTAAGGAGACACTGGACATCTTACACGTGTACTTGTACTGTTCAGTGCAGAGTGGAACTGTGGTTACTCAGGGGAGTCACCCATTCCTCAGGCAATCAAGAGAGGGTTTCAGGCAACCATATGAGCATTCAGTCCTTGGCATTTTATACCCTGCTGGTGGGTGCCATATGTAAATGATTAACCTTAACACACCCCAGATTCACCCTTGAACAGTAATGCTAAACATTCAGGAATCACCCAAGTATTATGTTTACAAGCACACCGTTTTTTGCTTGAACTGCGACATTGGTGGGAGTTGTTCGTCTGCACACAGAAAAAGTCCCTACATGTGCCTTATTTCTGCCCCAGATCAGTCAATCTCTGCAACTGCCTTAATAGTGAAAAAAATAGAAAATTAATGGTTGCAATACTTGAATTATTCTCAGCTACTGGTGTGGCGATGCCATCATGTAATAAAGCATTTCATGTGTTTCCAGGCATGTTGAAGTCCTCCCTGATGTCTTCCTTGGGTCAAGGTCAATTTCTCCTACTGGTGTCTACGTCACCCAGAGCTACCCTTTTACATGTCTTTGTGACCAAATAATTGGCAATTTAGAATGGCAGCCACTGACAGGAGGTCTGGTGGTATGAGAATCCCAAGAAGCTTAGGGTGACTTCTCATCCTTCAGACCTCCCTCTTAGGCTCTCTTCGTTCCTCTTACAATATTCTTTCCACAGCTTTAAGGAGACCAACAAAGACGTGAAGGTTAGTGAAAGACCACCTACGATGCTCATAGCCTGAGAGTTGCTTCTTGCTCTCTCGCCCCACAGCCAGGTCATCCCACAGAGCCCCAGTGTTTTCACTTTCTCTGGTCTTGTGCAAGCCTGTGGAGTTAGAGGAATGCCCCATATGGTGGTACCTCTCTAGCTTATTTTATAGTATTATCCTCATTTCTTTGTGGCCATAAAGGAAGTAAGGAAATAACTAAATGTGATACATATGAGGGTTTTCTCTGCCCTTATTTATAATGGTGATTTGAACAAGATAGACTGGATATTTGTGATAGAAACAATCGATACAATAGTGGATATAATGTGAGATTGAGTTTCTACTTAAGTCATTTGTTAGGATTTCAAATCTCCTACCTCAAATGTTGTTTCGTTTTAGCTTATTTTAAATTGAAATAATTAAATATGTTCTGAGAACTGCTAAAGCCACCAAGGCTGAGGTCTCCCAAGCCGGTGTGCTAGTGGGGGTCTGAGGAGGGTCTGGCTGATCTCTAGTCTGCAGTCTGACACATGCCACTATTTTGGTAGTCCTGTTGGAAACACCACTAACCTCTCCCCCTCTCAAACTCACCTGCGTCTAACGTGCCTAATGAGCTCACACCCATCAGCTGCTGAGCTACATCAGACAGAGACTGAAGAACTTTCCATAATTTAACGACACAACATTTGGGCTGTAAGGGAGGGCCCAACTATGAGGATTCCAGTGGTGGGGCAGGTGGGAGAGGGTATTTGGCTTTCCACCAAGGGAAGGAAATGAAAAAAGTGTGTTTATAGTGAGAGCCCATACTTCCTGTGGACTATAATGAAACATCCATCCCAGAGAAATGGGATTGTTGTCTTTGTAGAAATTGCAAGCTGCTACTTATTAGCAGAGACAGCCTGACCCCAACTCCCAAGCCCCCATCAGCCTGGGGGATTGTGGTAATGTACTTTACACGTATTCCACAACTGTTGCATTGCTTAACAAACTCCTGCACAGCTGGTCTCACCTCTTTGTCAGCAACTCGAGGGCTCAGCAACAGAGTATTTCCATCTTGGTAAGGGCTTTACAACACATCCCCCTACTGGAGAGCAAGCTTGCCACTAGTCCTCACTCCTTTAGGGCACATTTTCACAGGTCACTCTAGGAGCTGATGGATTGGCCGATAGCCAGGGGGGTCTGTTTTACTTTCAAAAGGCTCCCTTTACTGTGTCCAGGAATGTGCAGTACAGCGTGTATACGCAGCTTGCTTTTCTTCCCCATACGTAGAGCAATTAGTTTGTTCTTTATCACATATTTCAGGGAGAGAGTAGTATCCCAAGCAGGCTATCTGGGTTGTTCTAATCTGCATAATTGAACATCATATTTTTTGCGTTAGGCATAAATGTGGGTTTCCTTTTTCAGGTTCCTACCCTGTGCTCCTTCCAATTTCCCAATTCTGCCCAATCCTTTCATTCTCAGATACATTATGCTGTTAACATACATATTGAAAACCTGCACATATTCGATAAAAGGTATTAATATGTGTAAGCCTGAGGTTGATCCCAAAGTGTGATTCTTGGTACTTTTTCCATTTGCATCTATTTCAGGGCCGTATTCGTAAGTTAAATATGTGAAAGAGCAAGTTTTAGTTGCTCTTCTGATGATTCTTCTCCCAATACAACGATTTTGTCACAGAAATCTTTAGCATTGTTTTTTAGACACAGAAACCTTCACCACCAGCCCATGGAAGAAGCCACCCAGGAAGGGACATTGTTCATCAGAGTTGTCTAGCACTGCCATAAAACATGAATGTTTCCTGACAGGTGAAGTATAGTAACAAGGATTGTGTTAGAAAGGTAGAGACGCTCACCTGTGCATAATGTTTCACCTTCATTGGAAATCCCATTTTTTCAACCTTAATGACTTTGCTCCACTGTTGAGCAGTTTGCAACAAACTTGGCAAAAGTGTTTAGTAGCCAACCTTTGAGCAGATTTTTCAAAAGAATCAAAAGTTATAACATCATCCCAAAACCTGTCACTTTTGCAAATAAAATTGGTCTGGCCATAGGAAAGTTTCTCCATGCATAACTTAAACAACTGAGCACACCTTGACCACATTTTAATGGCCTGGCAGACTTTCCTTCATTAACTGAAATTTCTTGGTTCCTCCAAATTCTGTTCATACATTTTGAAGATATAAGCGAAAAAGGCACTGTCCAGTGTTTTCTAACTATGTATAGATTGGTTGATGTTCGCTATTACCGGAAAGATACAGATAATCAATCGCAAACTATGGAAAATACAAAAAAAAACATGTTTGGGCACATGTGTACTGTACATTGGCTACCCACACCCTCACACTGTTTCAAAATATTTTGAGGAGAAGAAAACTTCACTATCATAGTGGGAGAGCTTATGTTGCATGATGCACTAGTGAGGCCATGTAAATGTAAAACAAAAAAAAAGCCTCACCCCCAGGACCAGTGGCAGTTTACAAATACCCATAGCAGGAATATAAAAAGTATTCCCTCCCCAGCCTTGTAGAGCAGCTGGAAGGAAAATGGACAAGCTCCATTTGTGAAATATTTTCCCTAGCCTTACACAAGGGCATGAGTTTACTTTTGTATGCACCTTTGTATGGTTTGGTTATTCTAAAGCATTAACCTAGCTGGCTAGCAATGGAGCACTATACATGGGCCAAGCCTCAGTGGGGATAGATGAACGAGGGACCGAGGGAGGAAGAAGAGCACGTGGAAGGGTGAGAAGTCAGCCTCTCAAGTGGTGTGCCTTGAAGAGGTGAGTTTTCACTTTTCTTCTCTCCTAGGCGATGCTGAAGGAATAAATAGATCTCATAGCCTTCTCCCTTGATGAGGGCTGTAGAGCAATGTTCGATTGGCTCCGTGGGGAGCAGATAACTTGTCAAACCTACTGTCTTACTGTTAAATGTGTATGAAGGTTTCGGAGCTTAGGCTAAAGTTGTACCTTATCTTGTGGATTTCTTGCCTCATGACATTTTGTGCTATTACAACCTTCTGAAAAAATTATTTCCCTTTTGTTTTTTTAGCAAATTCTTTATATATTTGAGAGCTCTGTGAGAAAACCTTGTTACCTTTCTTTGTCATTTAATTGCGTTTGCACCAACAAAGCACTTGTATATGGCATTGGTGAATGTAAAGAGTCTGTAGGAAATGACCATCTTTTGCATGGTGTACATCCAGATTTTTGCCCTACCTGTATTTACGGGCTGTAGAACTCTGTACACCTTACCCCTGCTAACCAGTAGTAAAGTGCCTGTGCTTCCCCAATTAACATGGTTGAATTGGGATAACCCTAATTTGCATATTGAACTTACCTATAAGTCCCTAGTATATGGTATAATGTGTACCCAGGGCCTGTAAGTTAAATGCCACTAGTGGAGTGCAACACCTATTGTGCCATCCACCATAGTGGCAGAGAAAACATGGCTTTGGGCTTACCATTGTAGTCTGACTGGAGCAGTTAAAAAACTGCAATTCAACTTGTCAAAATTAACCCTTTTTACAGGTCTAAACCTTCCTTTTAAATATTAATAAGTCACCCCTATGTAAACCTTGTAGGCCATAATGCATGCTGCAAAGTATTTAAAAGTATGACATGTAGAAAGTTAACGTTAAACATATCCTTCAGTGACTAGCACAAAAGCTATTTTGACTTTAGCAAGGCTGGCTATTCCATAGAGAAACCTAAAGATGCACTATTACATTTAACAATGGTATCTTTGCCTAAGAAAGCACCAGAAACATCATTCAAGAACTCTTTGTAATATTTATTAAAAGCCCAATTCAGTGGTGAAGTTGGGTTTTTATGAATGAGGTGTGAACACTGCCCCCAGAGCAGAGACAAGGGCCTGGGTATGAGGAGGTGTTTTTGTTCCTCTCTCAGGATGAACATTTGGGCAATGCCCAGAGGCTTAATTTGCTTCAAAGGGGCCTCCCCTTTCACAAGCAGACGTCAGATGACCCATGGACATGCCCCTTCCTTTGTTCCCCCAGTCATGCAGGCACTTGTCTCAGTGGGGAGGGAGCTGCCCCCAGAACTAGGTTAGAGTGACCACAGTGAGGGTTTGCTCATTTCCCTGGTCACACCTCTGGGGTAGGCATGCAGGCTCTGCACAAGGAGAGAAGGATTTCACCATCATGGATTTAGTCAGAGAGGGGCACGGTGGGATTGTTTGCAGTAGGACACGTAGGAAATGAATCAAAAGTGGGTAGGGTAACCCCTGGAAACATTTACCCTATTGTTGTGGAAGGAGCCTAGAGTCACCCCCACTCGCACGTTGGTGCTTGGCATAGTTTGCATCCCCAGTACCCTCCTCAGAACACTACTGGACTGGAAGAAGATCATAAGACGACTGCACCTGCTGTCTGAAATCTGAGAGCAGCCCTAAAGGACTGAACCTTCTCCATGTTATGCCTAGGACAAAGAATTGGACTCCACAGGCCATAAGGCTGACTGTCTGTTCAAGCTACAGGGGCACAACAAGCTGCAAGAGATGTTTTCTGAAGATACCCAGCTGACCAGTTCTAGCTGGAGCTGATGTGCACCCTGACCCCCAAGTGCTGTTCCTGAGGTCCTGGAAACCCTGGCTGTGTCTGAATAGACTTTCCTACCACCCATGAAAGCCTGGCACCTAGAACCTTTTTGGCTCCCAAGACGTCTGGAGGACTGGGACAAACATGCCAAGCCAATCCTACCAATGTACAGTATCACTGGGCTCAAGATTCAGGTTTCGCCAATCATAACTTTTCGGAAACGGCAAATCCTCTACAGTGGAGCCTCGCTGAGATGGTATCTGGCCTCATGGAGCCCTCTTCAGCTGCAGCCTGCAGTCTTGCCCTGCTGGACAAACCCAAGCTCCAAAAAAGTGTGAATAAAGAAACCTTTACCTGGCGAGGATGCCAAAGTATCTGTCTGGTGAGGGACCTTCCGTGATCACAAAAATTTGCTTGGAGCTTTCCAGCCAAAAACCAATGGCTTCACCAGGTCCACGTTCACCGGCTATCTGACCTTGTGGAGCCCTCCTCAGCTACAGCCTGCTAAAGACTTTGGACTTCCATTTTTGAGACTAAGTCCCAAGGTAAATCCTCTGACTAAGTCAAACCTGGTCTGTGTATCTAACCCACACTTTATCAAAGTCGGCCTCAAATTGTGCCTAAGACTTGCTCTATCATGACCAGTTGACCGCTGTTGGTGAATAATGTGTTTTGAAGCTATATTAAATTAAAACTTTAAAAATTCATATCTCTAGTTCCCCTTATTTGAATTTTGACATTTCGTGTTATTTTATTTATTAAATTATTCTCTATTTTTCTAATTCGGTTTGGAATTTTTACTGGGCTGTGTTTTGACTTTATTACTGTTTTGTCCCATCTGCTCTGTGGCACCTCTACCAGAGTGCTGAGCTCAGTTTAACATAGCAACTTTAGAAGTTCACCCTGACAAGGATTATGTTTATGACTTAAGGCGGGTAGTCACCCCTTAACTAATAACCTAATTTCTTACAGTGTCCATTCTTATCATACATTTTAAAGTTATTGACAAATGTTTTTGTTTATTTGACCTTTTTCGCCATAATGTTCCCAATAGTTGTAGCTGTGCTATATTGTATTGTAATTATTTGTAAGTATTGACAGAGTCAATGATTTCATTCAAGCACTGATCTAACAACATAGTTAGAAAATGTTATATATATACAACCATCTATATATGATAGAGGAATTAACTTAACCCAAAGGCTACAGGGATGTTATAGTTAGAAAGTGGAATAAAAGAAAACTTAGAAATTAACTGAAAAAAACAAAGGTTACAGGGACGTTATAGTTAGGCTGATGTTTCACTTGTAAAAAACAGAGAAATTCAGCCATTATAGTTAGTGAGCTAACTAGAACTCATGCGCAATGCACTGCTTATGACCTGACATATTACATCACTCATGACATGGTCAGTGACATCACTGATGACATCTCAAATGACATCACTGATGACATAATCCGGTGACTGAGTGTTTTTAAAACGTTTATGAGTATAGGTGTATTGGTGAATCAGTGGGTGTATGAGTGCCTGTATGGATGATTCAGTGTGTGCATGACTGACTGTATAAGTGAGTGATTAGGTGTTTCAGTGAATGTATGGGTGAGTGACTGGTTGTGTCAATGTCTGTATCTGTCTGTCAGTTGGTGTCTAAGTGGCTGTATGTGTGTGTGTGAGTGGGTATGTGAGATTCTGTATGGGTGAGTGATTGGTAGTTTGAGTACCTCTATGGGTGTCTGGGTGTCTGTGTGGGTGGGTAGGGTGTGTGTGACTGCCTGTATGGATGAGAGACTGGGTGAGTCAGTGGCTGTATGGGTTAGTGAGTACATGTGTGAGGGGCTGTATGGGTAAGTGTGTGTGTGTATGGCTGTGTTGGTGAGTGAGTGCATGTGTCAGTGGGATATGGGTGAGTAACTGGGTATGTGAAAGGCAGTATAGGTGAGTGATGGGGTATGTGAGTGACTGTATCAGTGAGTGAGTGAATGTGAGAGTTGCTGTATAGGTGAGTGAGTACCTGTTAGTATCTGTATGAGTAAATGAGTGTGTGTGTAATTGTATGGGTGAGTAAGTGGCTGTGCGATTAACTGTATGGGTGAGTGAGTAGCTGTGTGAGTAGCTCTATGGGTGACTGACTCAGTGTGTGAGTGGCTATATGAGTGTATAAGTGGATATGTCAGAGGCTGTACTAGTGAGTGAGAGGGTGTATGAGTGGCTGTTTGGGTGAGTGATTGGATGTGTGTGTTGATCTATGAATCAGTGAATAGCTGTGTAGGTACTGGTATGGGTGTGTGAATGGGTTTGAGAATGGCTGTGTAGCAGTTGGAGAGGGTGTATGAAAGGTTATATGGGGGTGTGAGTTGGTGCTTCAGAGATTCTGTGGATGAAATCAGCAATGATGTCATCAGTGATGTCATTTGAGAAGTCATCAGTGATGTCATTACTGATGTCACTGACCATGTCATGAGTGATGTAATATGTGCGATCATAAGCAGTGCATTACGGGGGCTCGAGTTTTAGTTAGCTATAATGGCTGGATTTCTCTGGTTTTGTATGAGTGAAACATCAGCCTAACTATAAGGTCCCTGTAACCTTTGTTTTTTTCAGTGAATTTCTAAGGTTTTTTGATCCCATTTCCTAACTATAACGTACCTGTAACTTTTGTTTTTTTCAGTGAATTTCTAAGGTTTTTTAAATGCTAATTCCTACCTGTAACGTCCCTGTAACCTTTGGTTTTTTCAGTGAATTTCTATGGGTTTTTTAAGTTGTACTTCAGTTTACAGAGTGGTGGAGAAAATGGGTGGGGCCTCTGACTAGCTCTCAGGAATCCCACTGTGTAGGACTTGCAGGAGGTACCAGGAGGGATTCTTGGCCCCTAGGGTGCATCAGGAGTAATATGGACTTCATGCCTAAACCAGTATTGTGCCAGGAGCCGCGTTTGCAGAGTGGTGGAGAAAGGGGGCGTGGCCTCCGAAGACCTCTTAGCAATCCCACTATGTTGGGCTTACTGGAGTTAACAAGAGGGGCAGTTGGCCCCCAAGGAGGTCCTTGGGGGCCAACTGCCCCTCTTGTTACCTCCAGTATGTCCCACACAGCAGGATTGCTGAGACCTGGTAGGAGGCCATGCCCCCTTTCTCCACCACTCTGCAAACACGCCTCCCGGCTCACTACTAGTAGGGGAATGAAATCCTGTTGGCTATTGAGGGTCCTTGGGGTCCAACTACCCCTTCTGTTACCTCCAGCAGGTCTCACACAGTGGGTTTGCCAAGAGGTTTTTGGTGGCCATGCCCCCTTTCTCCATCGCTCTGCAAACCTGCCTCCTGGCACACTACTAGTTGGGGGATGAAGTCCCTATGGACCCTCAGCAGCCAAGAGACTTCCTCCCCAAATAAGAAGCGTGCCAGGACATGCGTTTGCAAAGAAAGGGGGCAGGCCTCCGGTGAGTTGTCGGCTTTTTTAAAAATGTATCTTTATCTAATTTTTAGAAAGGGGTCTGCATGATCCCTCTTCCCTGGACTGTTTTGGGCCCTGGGGAATCCATCCCCCGGGGTCTGCCCCTTTTTTATTTAAAAAAATAGGGAGGGGGCAGCGCAGCCTCCCTCCCGGGCCAATTTCGGCCCCGGGGACCCCATCCCCCAGGGCCTGCCCCATTTAAAAAAAATGTATGTAAAACAAAAAGGGAGGGGGCTGTGCAGCCCCCTTCCTGCGCCGATTTTGACCCTGGGGATCCCATCTTCCGGGGCCCCGCATGTAGTGTGGGTGCCCTGGTCTCACCCAGGACACACACATTTAAAACGTTGGGGACTGTGGATGGAGCCTCAAGGCCCCACCGGTTCCTGCCGGCTCCCCGCCTCCTGTAGGAGGCAGCATTGCTTTGAGATCCAGGGAGCTGCTAACATGCAGCTCCCTGGATCCCAAAGCAAAGTGTCTGTTTCTCTGCTCAATTCACAGAGGGCAGGTAAATAGACACATGCTCTGCTTTCAGCAAGCAAGAGCATTTTATGCTCTCGCTTGCTGAAAGCAGAGCACTTGTTTGCTATGGCTTGGCAAGAGCAGTGCTCCCGCCCAGCCCTAGCAAACTGCAGTCTCCCAGGGGTGGGCACCCCAGGACATTGCTGTAGCCGGCCTTGGCGGGGTGGGGGTCCCCAGAACAATGTAGGGCTCCACAAGGGGGGCTGCACGGCTCTCCTCCTTTGTTAAGTAAGCCCCGGGGAGGTGGTGGTCCCCGGGGCCGTGGGGCCGCAACGGACCCCTTTCATTATTGTATTTGTGCCACGGGGAGGTGGCCATCCCTGGGGCTGCATGCGGGGCTGGAGCCCCCCACGCATTAATATTTATTTTAGCCCCAGGGAGGTGGCGGTCCCCAGGGCTGTAGGGCTGCGGGGGCATTGTTTTTTTAAATTAATTAATGTTTGTGCCCCTAGGAGGTGGCAGACCCCGGGGCAGTGGGGGGGCTGAGCGGGGCCCGCCTGCATTTGTATACAACGGTGCCCTGGGGAGGTGGCGGTCCCCGGCCCCTGCATTGTTTTTTTAATTAATTAATGTATGGGCCCCGGGGAGATTGTGGTCCCCGGGGCAGCAGGGGGGCGAGAGGCCCCCGCATTTATAGTATTCAGTGCCCCAGGTCCCCGGGGCTTAACAAAAGCCCCCGAGATTGGGCCAACCGGCTGCTTTAGAAAAAAAGACGCGCAGGAGCTCGTGTGTCTTTTTTTTAAATAAATTGCTGCAGATTCACGGGTCTAAAAATAAAAATAAAAAAGGTTTGAAACCCCAGCGGGGTTTCTGTGGGATCCCCTCATATCTGGGTGGTCAGGTTATTCCTACCATGCCCCCTTTTCTTCTTTTTTAACTTTTTTCTGGAACTCAGCTTCAAGCCGAGTCCCAAGATGGCTGCCAACACTTCCTGGTTGAAGTGTTGGCAGCCAATCAAATTTTAGTAGGATTCGCGAGTCCACTGTGAGGACTCGCTTCCCCAAGCATCTATATTTTTTTAAACTTTAATTACTCAGAAACTACTGAACGGATTTATAACAAATCACAAAAAGCATGTTTTCTGGACCAACATCTAGCTTTCTGCCAAATTTGGTGTAATTCCGTTCAGCAGTTCGGGCTGTAGTCGTGTTCAAAAATGAAAAATCCCCATAGACATAACATGGGGAAAACATGTTTTGGGACCCCCCTTTTTTCTCAGCCCCCATTTGATGGATCACCCCAAAACTTTCAACAAAGCAGCTGAACCAAAAAGGCGAAGTTTTGTGGAAATTTTGTGTAGATCGTCAAGTGGCTCGAAAGTCATTGGCAAAACAAAAAACTTTTTTCCTATAGAAACTTTGGTCCTAACTATAACTACCTACTGGCAACCACTGAAAAAAACAAAGGTTACAGGGGCATTATAGCTAGGCTCAGATTTCACTCATACAAAACCAATGAAATTCAGCAGTTATAGCTACCTGATCTAACTATAACTTATGCCCCTGCAATACACTGCTTATGACCTCACATATTACATCACTCATGACAAAATGAGTGACATCACTGATGCCATCTCAAATGACATCACTGATACCATCATCAACTTAGTGTAAGTGTTTTCTAAGAGTTTATGATTGTTAAACATATATAATAAGTTACTACAAAAGTTAAATTAGTATACTAGGTGTACTACTCATGAGTGATATTACTTCTAACATATATTATGTGAGTGGCTGTATGACTGTTTCTTCCATGTGTGATTGGGTGTCTGAGAGGCTGTATAGGTGTGTGAGTGGGTATGTGAGTGGCTTAATGGATATATAGGTGGGTGTGTGAGTAGCTGTGTGGGTGAGTGTGTGCCTGTGTGAGTATCTGTATTGGTGAGTGAGTGGGTGTGTCAATGACTGTATGGGTGAGTGAGTGGCTCTATGGGTGGGTGAGTGGGTGTGGGAGTGACTGCATGGGTGAGTAAGTGGGTGTCTGAATGGCTGTATGAATGAATGACTGGATGTGTAAGTGGCTGTATGGGTGAGTGAGTGGCTGTTTCAGTGGGTGTTTGGTTAAGTAAGTTGGTGTGTGAGTGGCTGTATTGGAGAGTGAGTGTCTGTGTGAATGGCTGTATGGCTGAGTAAGCTGATATAAGAGTGCTTGTATGGATGTGTGAATGGGTATGTAAGTGGTTGTGTGGGAATGTGAGTGAGTGTTTGTATGGGTGAAAGAGTGGCTGTGTTGAGAGGCCATATGGGTGAATGAGTGGGTGTGAGTGGTTGTATAGGTGAATAAGTGGGTGTGTGAGTAGCTGTATGGGTGAGTGGTTGTGTGAGTGGCTGTATGAGTCTGTGAGTGGGTGTGTGAGCGGCTCTATGGATGTGTATGTGGTTGTGTGAGTACTTGTATGGGTCTCTGAATGAGTATGTGAGTGGTTGTATAGGGGTGGGAGTGTGACTAGTTCTGTGGATGATGTCATTAGTGATGTAATTTGAGATGTCATTAGTGATATCATCAGTGATGTCACTGGCCATGCCATGAGTAATGTAGTATGTGAGGTCATAAGCAGTGCATTGAGTGGCTTAAGTTATAGTTAGCTCAGGTAACTATAACTGCTGAATTTCACTGGTTTTGTACCAGTGAAATCTGAGCCTAACTATAACGTCCCTGTAACCTTAGTTTTTTCAGTGAATTTCTACAGTTTTTTAATGTTATTTCTTAACAATAACGTCCCTATAACCTTGAGTTTTTTAAGTGAATTTCTAAGGTTTTTTAAATTTTGTTTCCAAACTGTAACCTGTAATCTTTGAGAGTGAGTGCAAGAGTGTCTCAGTGGGTGTGTGAGTGAGTGTCTTAATGGGTCTGTGAGTGGGTATGTGAGTGTCTCAGTGGTCTGGGAGTGGCTGCATATGTGTCTCATTGGGTGTGTAAGTGCCTGCATGAGTGTCTGAGTGGGTCTGTCAGTGGATGTGTGAGTGTCTGAGTGAGTGTCTGAGTGGGTCTGTGAGTGGGTGTGAGAGTGTCTGAGTGGGTTTGAGCGTGCCTCATAAGTGTGTGCATCAGTCTGGGAGTAGGTGCATAAGTGCCTGAGTGGGTCTGGGATGAGTGTATGAGTCTCTGAGTGGGTCTGTGAGTCAGTACGTGAGTCTCTGAGTAGGTCTGTTAGTGAGTGTGAGAGAGTATGAGTGGTTCTGTAAGTGGGTGCATGAGTGAGTGGATCTGTGAGTGGGTGTACCTGTCTGAGTTGGTCTGTGAGTAGGTGCATGAGTGCCTGAGTGGGTTTATGAGTGGGTGTGAGAGTGTCTTAGTGTGTCTGTGAGTGGGTGCATGGGTGTCTGAGTGGGTCTATGAGTGTGTGTGTGAGTGTCTGAGTAGGTATGTGAGTGGGTGTATGAGTGGGTCTATGAGTGGGTATGTGAGTGGGTCTGTGAAGCTGCCCATCATCCTGGCAAAAAGTGGGAAGACCATTGCATACTATAAGGTGGACGAGGCAGGGCCAAATGGGTGAAGCTTCAGGTTATTTTACATATTTGTATGCTCCTAGTCATTTAAAGGGAGAACCGTGGATTCTGCTCTTACCAGGTAAGGACAAGAAAGAACTCACTTGCCACAGTCACTACAAACTGTGCTGCAATAGATCAACGATGCATTCACCTCCACAAAACATTTCAGATCTTCTTTCAATGTGGAATTGATGAGAAAACACACTTGCTTCGCCTTTGTCAAGCCCAGGAGGTCAGGACCATTTGCCCTTCACAGAAGTGGTGCTTCAATTGGGGCACCTGCTATGTTTATATATGTAAGTGTTTCAGGTTGAGGTTTAGTTTCTGTACAAATTAAGCAGTTCCTAATGCCAGCTACACCAGCGACAGTTCTCCTGTTCAGCTTGCCCGCAGTCTGCTACCCTCTGCTGCCTGTGTACCTGCTTCCCTCTGTTTGTGCCACCTCTGCCCGTTTCTTGCTCTGTTTTGCCTCTTCTGCTCACTTTTCTGCCCTCTGCTTTGCCTTTTAGGCTTGTTTTCTGCTCTCTGTTTTGCCTCTTCTGCTCTGTTTTGTCTTTACTACTCGTTTTTCTGCCCTGTTTTGCCTTTTCTGCTCATTTCCTGCTCTCTGCTTTGCTTTCTGCTCGTTTTTCTGCCCTGTGTTCTCCATTTTGCCTTTCCTGCTCTTTTTTCTGCCCTTTTCTGCTCTATTACCTGCTCATTTTCTGCCCTCTGTTTTGCCGTTCTACTCATTTTCTGCTCTCTGTTTTGCCTTTGCTGCTCATTTTCTGCTCTTTTATGCCTGTTGTGCTCTTTTTTTCTGTCTCCTGTTTGGCCTTTCCTGCTTGTTTTTCTGCCCTCTGTTTTCCCTTTTCTGCCTATTTTTCTTCCCTCCGTTTAGCTTTTTCTACTTATTTTTCTGCCCTCTGTTTTGCCCTCTTCTGCCCTGGTTTGCCTTTTCTACTTGCTTTTCTGCCCTCGGTTTTGCTTTTTCTGCAAGTTTTTCTGCCCTGTTTTGCCTTTTCTGCTCAATTTCTGCTCTCTGTTTTGATTTTCTGCTTTTTTTTCTGCCTTGTGTTTTGTCCTGTTTCTGCTTGTTTTTCTGCCATCCATTTTGCCTTTCTGCTCGTTTTTCTGCCCTCTGATGCTCTGTTTCCTGCTCATTTTTCTGCACTCTGTTTTGCCTTTTGTGCTCATTTCTGCTCTCTGTTTTGCCTTTCTGCTCATTTTCTGCTCATTTTTCCTTTTTCTGCTCGTTGTTCTGCCCCTTGTTTTGCCTTTACTGCTTGCTTTGCCACCCTCAGCTTTGCCTTTTTCTGGTCATCTTTCAGCCCTCTGTTTTGCCTTTCCTGGTCGTTTTTCTGCCCTCTGTTTTGCCTTTTTATGCTTTTTTTTCCTGTCCTTTCCTTTGCCTTTCCAGCTCGTTTTTTCTGCCCTCTGTTTTGCCTTTCCTGCTAATTTTCCTGCCCTCTGTTTTCCCTTTTATGATTGTTTTTCTGCCCTCTGTTTTGTCTTTCCTGCTAACTTTTCTGCCTTCTGTTTTGCCCTTTCTGCAAATCTTTCTGCCCTCTGTTTTGCCCTCTTCTGCTCTGTTTTGCCTTTTCTGTTAATTTTTCTGCCCTCCATTTTGCCTTTCCTGCTCTTTTTTCTGCCCTCTGTTTTGCCTCTTCTGCTCATTTTTCTGCCTTCTGTTTTGCCTATTCTGCTTGTTTTTCTAGCCTGTTTTGCCCTCTCCTGCTCTTTTTACCTTTCTGCTTGTTTTTCTCCCCTCTGTTTTGCCTTTTCTGCTCCTTTTCCTGACCTCTGTTTTACCCTCTTCTGCTCTGTTTGGTCTTTCTGCTCATTTTTATACCCTCTATTTTGCCTTTTGTGAAATGGGGAGGGAGGCCACATGACCTCCCTCCTCGGGCCAATTTCGGCCCCGGGTACCCCATTCCCCGGGGCCCGGCCCCATCTGCCCGGGTGCCCTGGCCCCACCCAGGGCACCCAGTGTGCTTTGATGGGGACCGCAGGGGGAACCTTAATTCCCCTGCTGTCCCAGGCAGCTCCCCACCTCCTGTGGGAGCCGGCATTGCTCCCGCATACAGGGAGCTGATAAATATGCAGCTACCTCCATGTGGGAGCAATTCCTTCATCTGTTTTCCTGCCTGCATGGCATCGAGCAGGGAAACAGATGAAAACTCCGCTTCCAGCAAGCGAGAGCAATTTGGAACAATTTTCTGAGTGAGGGTGCTGCCATTAATGTTATATCACTGAAGTCATGGGGATTGTGAAAAACCCAAACATCACACCAAAAACAAGTGTAGGAAATGTGTACGCCCATTCAGTGGGAGAGGAGAAGGATGTAGTATGTAGCCAGTGGTGCGTTTTGGAGCACTGGTGTATAGAGCACTAATATTTAAGGACAGCACATTTTCCATTGAAAGGGCCACTAAATTCGCAAATTTGTAAATGTTACTGGTAAAATGATATAGCGCACAAACGATAATTTGTGGAAATCCAGTTTCATATAATGTTTATCATTTGCGCTTCACCAAGTAAACTGTATTGATTTGTTTTGATCCTATCAAAATATTTGTGACCATCACACTTCAAAATTACAAAAAAAGTGTTTCATTTATTATTTCTAATTGCTGATAACTTTTGAAATATGTGTGTAGTTCACTTACAGGAATTTCATTGTTGTGTGTTAGAAAAAATATGAACTGGCATCCTACAGTCTTTCATTTCACTTAATGTAACCCAGCAAGATTGATACCTAGGTCCTCTCTCTTTACTGCTAGAGAATTCAAATATAAACACCAGTTTCCAAATCAGGAGCAATTTGTCAGAAATCATAGCTTGCCATTTGACCTTTGTCTTTAAACCTGGAGCGAATGAGGAAAGATAAACACAAAAGTTAAAGGCATCTTTATTGCTCATTTGCCTTCTAAACTTCAGCGTGTTTATTTTGGGGGTGCGGCACCCCTACTTCCAGCACCTATGCGCAATCCCTGCCTTGGCCCTGCCTTCTGCTGGAAGGGTGGTGGATGGGTAGTGAGTTATTGTTATAAAATCTCTGGGGTTTAGTGATGGTTTTAGGGTTAGGTCATTTTTGGCATATTTTATTAGTATTCAGGCAAAAGATAGGGGATGTGTTATATACAGTTTTTTGCAGTGTTTAACATTACTTTGGAGGGTTCGTGTTTTGGGGGTTATGTGTTAAATTAAGCTCGGGGAGGGCAATATTTCCATTTGATTATTATTTTTAGGATCCGTTGTATTTTGAAGCTCACGTCATTTTATGATTGTTTTTAGGTTTTGTAAGATGTTAGTGTTAGTTTTGTGTTTAATTTTTATGTGGGATGTTTAATAATAGTTTTGGAGTGCAGAAATGTGTGAAGGGCTCTGGTTTACCGCAAGGCACTGTCCTTTCACCAATGGTTCTGGGCGTAGAGAAGTAAATACGCCCCCCAATAATTTATCACTATTACATAAAGATTCTGGAGGAGGAGTTACAATATTAAATATGACCTTAAATATGTTTTTTTACCATTTCCCCAGTGTTTCTGGGAAGGGTGTTAGAATAGTAAGTAAACCCCCATTCATTTCTGCACTTTCCCAATGTTTCCTGGACTGGAGTTGGAATAATAAATAAGCTCCATAATAATGTTTCCTCTTCCCACAATGCTTGTGGGACTGTAGTTAGAAGAGGAAAAATGCCCCCTTATGATAGTTCCCCTTTCTTCTTTCTCCTTTCACTGTGTCTCATATGTGAATTGTTTGGCTTGAATCCATACTCACAAGTAAGCACATTAGGACCATAAAGCACCACTATGAACTTCATCAATCTAGCTAGTGCCCTCTGCAGCAGAGGGGGTTGGACCTCTCCTCAATAAGACAGGGTCAGTGGCCCCTCATGGGTGGGCTGGGGAAACCTTGTCCAGCACCCAGGCCAGTGAGACAGATGACGGATCTGTGCTCACGTCACACCATGTGGAAGTTAGTGGTGACCTGGAACGGGCAAGCAGAAGCGGTACCACAAAGAGATGAAAGGAAACCTTTGGCACAGGCAAGGAGTGTTTGCCAGTGACCACTGGAAGGATGGTTTTTAGGCAGCCAACCTCTGTTGAGGGGAAGGTGTGGCCTCTTGCTTTCTTGAGGCTCCTTAATCTGGCTGGGGACTGTCATATAGAGCAGGTGAGCAGCAGAACAGGTGAGCAATGCTTCACCAGTGAATCGAGCACAATTCTACCCTTGGTTGAATAGGGAGCACACAGCCTCATATTCTCAAACCATCTGCAAAAGGGTTCATAAAAATCTGACTCGATGTGTCTTTGTCAAGCTAAAATGGGGCACCAGCTTACATTTACTGTCTATGGTACTTGAGGAGCAGCTGACTGGCAATTAGTGCAGAAGCATCCTAAACGTGCCAAATTCCAACCTCTCGGCTTGGGGAGGATGATGGGCAGAAAAGACCATGCTCCGCCCAACAGTGCTCTTTGACATCTTAGGCTGGTTACTATGTGACATCAGGCAGACACATTCCCATAGGAATGAGTTTATGTGAAAGCTTGTATATTTTCTCTAGGCATGCCTAGGAGATGAAAACAGAGAGGGGAAGGGTTGCAGGGGAATCTTCTTTTGCTAAGACTTGCAGCCATCTTCAGCGTGTGCTTGTGCTTGACGTTCACCTATTATTGAAGGGTGGGTGAGCTTAAAGGCAGGTGCACCCGTGGTGACCTCAGTCACTCTTCCACCTACACTCATGCTGATGTCTGCAATGTAGTTAATGTTGGCGAATATTATAGTTTACTAAAAAAATGATCATTCATTAAAAAAACATTAAATATAAAATGCCCGTATACCAAAGTATGCTGGATTTAAGGTATTTAAGAGGGCAAGTAGGCAAGGCTACTGAGTACAGCTACCGCACATAAAAACCTACCACTCCCCTATTCCAGTCATGGCGTGGGCAAAAGGGAAGTGAGGGGGAAAATACAGGCCCGGGCAGACCGACTTAGGGACTCTCCTATTTTAGGACACATTAAAGGGATCCAAACGAAGCACTTCATTTGCAGTTTTGAGGGGGCATATTAGCAAGACCGGCGATAAAATTATCGCCGTTTTAGCGGCAGGAAACTGCCGCTAAAACGGCGATAATGGGCTTGCTAATATGCGTTATGGAATTCAATAGAAGCCCAGGTTAGATGTCCTGCACATCTAACCTGGGCTTCTATTGAATTCTATAACGCATATTAGCAAGCCCATTATCGCCGTTTTAGCGGCAGTTTCCTGCCGCTAAAACGGCGATAATTTTATCGCCGGTCTTGCTAATATGCCCCCTAGTTCCTTGGGATCGTGGGCCACTCAAACATAGGCAAAATCCAGTTACACATCAATCAAAAACGTTCATATTAGTTTTTGCTCTCTACATATTTGAGTCTCCAATTTTGAAGTCTTTGGGGCATATTAGCAAGACCGGCGATAAAATTATCGCCGTTTTAGCGGCAGGAAACTGCCGCTAAAACGGCGATAATGAGCTTGATAATATGCGTTATAGAATTCCAATAGAAGCCCAGGTTAGATGTCCTGCACATCTAACCTGGGCTTCTATTGAATTCTATAACGCATATTAGCAAGCCCATTATCGCCGTTTTAGCGGCAGTTTCCTGCCGCTAAAACGGCGATAATTTTATCGCCGGTCTTGCTAATATGCCCCTAGATTTGCACATTGAATCAAAATTGTACTTAAACTTTCACATATGCTGGGTGTAATGCACTAGACGTTGTGGCAATGTTGATCCCCGATTTATGAACATGTTCAATGGATATTTATAAGGAGTATATGTGTGGTGATGGAGAAAGTGAGTGGATGGATGCATATGTAGCTGACAGATGAGATGTCTTGTTCGGTTGATGGTCAGTGTGATTTGTGTAGTACATTTGTGCAGCCCAAGTCATCTCTCAGTCGGGACATTCGAACAGTGATTTGCGGTAAGTACCATGAGGGAGTCTGTTTCCCCCTTGATTAGGGATATTTTCTCATTGACTTAACATCAATTGGGATTTAAGTAATTTCTTCAATTTACTCCTTGAAGCAAAGCAAAAAAGGTTTCACAGCACAAACACTCTTGGAAAAAAAGATTTACATTTGGTGTCAGTATGTGTACCGACTGCTGGAGACATGAAATAATTTGATGAAATAAACAATTTATTGCCCATGGTAGTGACAATCTGAATCGTTTTTTGTGGTTGTTGAGAACATATTGTTTATTCAATGGATATTCCTGCAGCGCCTCTTATAAAGAAAGGAAACGTCTGCTTGTCACTGACTGTCTTTTTCCAATTATGTGACCGAGCCATTATATGTGTCTGTGTGTGATTGGGGAAAAGAAACTTGCAAAGAAGGCTGAACCTTGGCAAATGGGTTAAAGGGAATGCATCAAAGGATATCGATTTGCTGCTCAGAGGGTAAGAGAGATGTTCTTGTGTTCTAGAAAAATGAATCAATAACAGTCTAATATTGATGTCCTGCGCTGCGCTCTAGTGCAACCTTCTCAACAATTAGATATGAAATCTAACATGAACACTGCTCACAGCAAAGGGGCCCACACTAAATTCTTACAACTTGAAATGTATGTTCCCAAGCCGCTTCGACATTGTGCTTGAAGTATATTGTGAGTGAAGGAATAAGCTTTTATGAACCGCCACTGGAGGTGGAATGAAAGCAAAGACGCTAAGCACAGTCGGCGGCTGTCAAGCAGAGTCAGCAGGAAGGCTCCTCATGAACCTGAAAGGGTGCACTCTTCTGGGGATTATGGAATTACTGAGCCACTGCTCACAGTTAAGGCCTGTCGAGATAGAAATACTAAGAACCGAGACTCCCACCCAATGCCTGGCCCAAGCTGAGGCCCGTAAATCATGAAACTACTGGGGGCCTGAAGATGACATTCCTACAAAATCACTGTTGAGTGTCTGGAATAAGTAGGAAATGATAAACCCACTATAGTCCAACTCCATCAAATAATTTGAGATGAAGCCTGTTAGACCTTAGGGTGGTCTTCCCTCCAACTTTTTGCCTGCCTCCCCCGCATTTTCTGACATTGTTTTTGCTGGTATTAGGACTCTGAGCACTTTACCACTGCTAAACAGTGCTAAAGTGTATGTGCTTTCTCCTCTAAACATGGCAATATTCGCTCTTACCCAATTGAAATATTTAATTTACTTATAAGTCTTTTGTAAAGTGAACTACATGTGCCCAGGGCCTGTAAATTAAATTCTACTAGTGCACATGCAGCACTGATTGTGCCACACACTCAAGTAGCCCTTTTAACATGGCTCAGGCCTGCCATTGCAGAGACTGTGTGCAGTTATAAAACTGCCATTTCGACCTGGCAAAAAAAAGCTTTTACCAGGTCCAAACCTTCCTTCTTAGTACATGTAAGTCACCCCTAAGGTAGGCCCTGGACAGCCCAGAGGGCAGGGAGCAATGTATTTCAAAAGCAGGACATGTAATTGTCAGAATTACATGCCCTGGTAGTGAAAAACTCAAATTCATTTTTTACTACTGCAATCTCTCATAAGATAACATTGGGCTTGCCTAATTCCCTTTTCTAAGTGGAATTTCCAAATGGGAAGATATAACTGGTTCAAGATTGGTGTCTCTAAAATCCTATTTTTAAATCCTAACTTATGGTGAAGTCAGATTTTAAATTATAATTCAGAAAATGCCACTTTTAGAAAGTAGGCATTTTCTTGCATTAGCTATTTGGTGCCGGCAGCCTGTCTGACTGGGTATATTGGCAGTTGGACTATGTATTCCTCCTACACACCCACACATAATGGGAGCTTAGGTGCGTCTCAATAGGCCATCACTGGTAGGATGGGATGGAGGAGCCACACTTACACCTGAATAGGTTGTGACCTCTCCCCTCATAAAGGGATGCATACTCCCTGTAGCTAGTCTAGAACCAGGGTAAGGGAGGTAGGACATCTGTGCACTTCAAAGGCATGTCTTTTGAAGTCTCCCCCACTTCAAAGGCACCATTGGGTGTAAATACTACTTGAGGTAGTTGTTATGTCTCTCGGTGAGCACCCCGTTGATCCCTCTAAGGCTGGATGTGGGGCTCAGGCCGCTTTCTGAAGGGAATGCCATCAGACCACTATTGCATTGGAGAAGAGTCTGGGCAAACCTCGAGTTGCTTTCCTTTCGCAGAGGGCTGGAAGAGATACTTGGGCTAACAGGTGCAGGCGATCACCATGGATTAAATATGTATGAGAAACCCTGATAAGAATGGGGAAAGAAAGGCTCTGGGAAGATCCTGGGGGGAATGGTATAGTAATCACCAAACTGGAGATTAAAAGAAGTTTTATGAATCTTAAATTAAGCATCCTTATGACAAGTCCAGCCCTGGGTACGCTGACAAGCTCCTTTCTATGGGTAAAGGACTACTATAAAGTGGAGCAGTTTCTTGATGAAATTGAACCCAACCCGGCAAGAATGCTCTATGTGCAATTTAGATATAAGTCCATACCACTGTATACTTGCAAATGGGCACGCTCTGATAGTCCAGTGGAGTAGGGTTGCCCGTCCTGTGGACTTGGCGCTGAAACTGTGGTACATGTCCTCTTCCTTTGCCCAGAGTATAGTAAGGCTAGGGCTAAATGGTAAATCCCAGTCTACAGGAACCTTGGAACCACACAGCACATGGAAGCCTATAGAATCTTACAATCGGATACTAGCAAAGACATAGGGGTCGATTCCGATTCGGGCCGGAAAAAGCACCGACCGACTCGGAGCCGGAATTAATTCCGACCGACACGTACCTGTGCCGCCCGACACGCCAAGTACGATGCAAGGCGTGCAAAATCCGACCGACACGTACTGAACCCAAGCCGAACGACCGAGCCGCACGGAAAACAGCAATCCGGCCGGAAAAACACGCGAATCGAACCGACCGACACGCACCCGGAACAAATCCAACCGAAACGTACACGCGAACTCCAAACCGCAAAGTACGATGCAAGGCGCGAAAACCACGACCGAGTCGTACGGAGGACAAGCCGTACGACCGACACGCATACAAAACCGAGCCGAAGTAACACAAAACACCGCGACTGACGCGTACGCAGCATAGAAAACTGCACAAACACAGCGTGAACGAAACGGAGAAGACCGTACGAGACAAATGCAGGGTCCAACTCGGTCACAAGAACGTTTCCAACATGCACAGAAAGTACTAAGGAAAAATACACAAAAAAAGGCCAAACAAGCAATTACAAAGCCAATAAATACTGGGGGTGGGGACAGAGAACAAAGACACACCCACAACTCCACCCATATAAAGGACACAAATCCCAACCATGATCCTTTGCAAATGCTATTCTACTGCCAGCACTCAACAGACAGCAACCACACACCCACAGCTCATCCCTCACACAAGCCACACACCATCAGCACACCAACAAATAGCTACCTCACATACACCCAGCAAAACACACACTCACACACCCTCACCTGCACACCAACACACACATCACTCACCATCACCACCCATCACCATGCCCCTCAAGAAGAATGACAAGTTCCTAGATTGTGAATTGGAAGTCCTGGTAGACGAGATCCTCAGGGTAGAGCCACAGCTGTTTGGCACACTGGTCCAACAGACACCCATCTCCCAGAAAACCAAGATGTGGGAGAGGATCATCAACAGGGTGAACGCACAATCACCATGTCTGCGCACAAAGACTGACATCCAGAACAGGTGGTATGACGTGCGCAGGAGGGTACGGGAGCTGCTCAAGAAGGACTACCTCCTGAGCCAATACACCGGCAGTGGCCCTCCTGCCAAGCCAGTATACCTCAGGCCCTGGGAAGAGAAGGTGCGGGCCATCCTTCCGCCAGTGAGCGTCTATGGACTAGAGAACATCCCAGAGCCTGGTGAGTACACAACAAATGTACACAATATTCTGCCACAATACACACACACATCACTGTCAAGGGGAGAGTCAAACCATGCACTCTTAGCAATTACACAGCAACCAGAACAGAATCATCCCAAAATGTGTATGTCAGTCAGATAAACACAACACATGCCATCTCAAAGTTACATTTAACCGTGTCATCACATGTACAAACACAACTACAACTACAGCTAGGCAGTGGCACAAATATAACTAACAAACACATCCAGACATGTAGCCACCACTACAACACCAACACACAGTGAAGACCACTGAAAGAAAGGAATTCTGTGTATGCTGGGCAAGTCAGTGTAGCCAATAGCATCATGGGAGTCGTAGTCACAGATATTGCTCACCCCCACAACTGTCCCATCAACACCACCATGAACCATGCGCACATCACAGGGAGTGGAAAAGGACTCACAAGATGGCTGACACTGGCTACTGCTGTGGGGAGCAAAAGGCCCTGCTGGCAACTGTGCAACAACCAACAGCAGGACACCACTGACTGACATCCTGAGAGACAACTTCCACTCCCTGCAATGGAAGCACGTTCCATGGTGGGATATCTGGCTGGGTGGGAAGGAGGACTCGCAGCACTGACCATAGTCACAAGCACCTCCCCTCACACACCCCCTCAACACAAACTCCACAGAACCCACCTGGGAGAATGCAATGACTCACATCCTAACTCAAGATCCCACAAAGAACCTCCACCCTGGGTTTTGTTGTGTGAAGCACAGGGACACTCTTTGGACTTTTAGCCAAACAACTGCCAGTACAACACTCCCAGCCATCCTGTCAGCACAGGCAGCCCACCCCACAGGGAAGCAGAGTCAAAAGGAAGGAAGCATGGGCATGCTGGGAAGGGGGGTGGAGGCAATAGCATGATGGGAGTAGTAGACACAGATATTGCTCAGCCTCACAACTGTCCCATCAACACCACCCTGAACCATGCTCACATCACAGGGAGTGGATAAGGACTGACAAGATGGCTGACACTGGCTACTGCTGTGGGGAGCACAAGGCCCTGCTGGGAACTGTGCACCAACAAACAGCACAACACCACTGCCTGACATCCTGAAAGCCAACTTGCACTCTCTGCAATGCAAGCACGTTCCATGGTGGGATATCTGGCTGGGTGGGAAGGAGGACTTGCAGCACTGACCATAGTCACAAGCACCTCCCCTCACACACCCCCTCAACACATACTCCACATAACCCACCTGGGAGAATGCAATGCCTCACATCCTAACTCAAGATCCCACAAAGAACCTCCACCCTGGGTTATGTTGTGTGAAGTACAGGGACACTCTTTGGACTTTTAGCCAAACAACTGCCAGGACAACACTCCCAGCCATCCTGTCAGCACAGGCAGCCCACCCCACAGGGAAGCAGAGTCAAAAGGAAGGAAGCATGGGCATGCTGGGAAGGGGGGTGGAGGCAATAGCATGATGGGAGTCGTAGGCACAGATATTGCTCAGCCTCACAACTGGCCCATCAACACCACCCTGAACCATGCTCACATCACAGGGAGTGGATAAGGACTGACAAGATGGCTGACACTGGCTACTGCTGTGGGGAGCACAAGGCCCTGCTGGGAACTGTGCACCAACAAACAGCACAACACCACTGCCTGACATCCTGAAAGCCAACTTGCACTCTCTGCAATGCAAGCACGTTCCATGGTGGGATATCTGGCTGGGTGGGAAGGAGGACTTGCAGCACTGACCATAGTCACAAGCACCTCCCCTCACACACCCCCTCAAAACATACTCCACATAACCCACCTGGGAAAATGCAATGCCTCACATCCTAACTCAAGATCCCACAAAGAACCTCCACCCTGGGTTATGTTGTGTGAAGCACAGGGACACTCTTTGGACTTTTAGCCAAACAACTGCCAGGACAACACTCCCAGCCATCCTGTCAGCACAGGCAGCCCACCCCACAGGGAAGCAGAGTCAAAAGGAAGGAAGCATGGGCATGCTGGGAAGGGGGTGGAGGCAATAGCATGATGGGAGTCGTAGGCACAGATATTGCTCAGCCTCACAACTGGCCCATCAACACCACCCTGAACCATGCTCACATCACAGGGAGTGGATAAGGACTGACAAGATGGCTGACACTGGCTACTGCTGTGGGGAGCACAAGGCCCTGCTGGGAACTGTTCACCAACAAACAGCACAACACCACTGCCTGACATCCTGAAAGCCAACTTGCACTCTCTGCAATGCAAGCACGTTCCATGGTGGGATATCTGGCTGGGTGGGAAGGAGGACTTGCAGCACTGACCATAGTCACAAGCACCTCCCCTCACACACCCCCTCAACACATACTCCACATAACCCACCTGGGAGAATGCAATGCCTCACATCCTAACTCAAGATCCCACAAAGAACCACCACCCTGGGTTATGTTGTGTGAAGCACAGGGACACTCTTGGGACTTTTAGCCAAACAACTGCCAGGACAACACTCCCAGCCATCCTGTCAGCACAGGCAGCCCACCCCACAGGGAAGCAGAGTCAAAAGGAAGGAAGCATGGGCATGCTGGGAAGGGGGTGGAGGCAATAGCATGATGGGAGTAGTAGGCACAGATATTGCTCAGCCTCACAACTGTCCCATCAACACCACCCTGAACCATGCTCACATCACAGGGAGTGGATAAGGACTGACAAGATGGCTGACACTGGCTACTGCTGTGGGGAGCACAAGGCCCTGCTGGGAACTGTGCACCAACAAACAGCACAACACCACTGCCTGACATCCTGAAAGCCAACTTGCACTCTCTGCAATGCAAGCACGTTCCATGGTGGGATATCTGGCTGGGTGGGAAGGAGGACTTGCAGCACTGACCATAGTCACAAGCACCTCCCCTCACACACCCCCTCAACACATACTCCACATAACCCACCTGGGAGAATGCCATGCCTCACATCCTAACTCAAGATCCCACAAAGAACCTCCACCCTGGGTTATGTTGTGTGAAGCACAGGGACACTCTTTGGACTTTTAGCCAAACAACTGCCAGGACAACACTCCCAGCCATCCTGTCAGCACAGGCAGCCCACCCCACAGGGAAGCAGAGTCAAAAGGAAGGAAGCATGGGCATGCTGGGAAGGGGGTGGAGGCAATAGCATGATGGGAGTCGTAGGCACAGCTCTACATCCCCCACCACATGGCCCAGCAAGCTCACACTCACGCATGCACATCCCACAGAGATTGGAAAGGCCCATCAAAGATGTCTGACACTGTTGCTGTGTCGTGGGGAGCACAAGGGCATGCTGGGAACTGCACACCAACCAACAACAGGACACCACTGTCAGCCATCTTCCCAATGCTCTCACACCCACACACACTGAACTCCCCACAAGAGCAAGTAAGTATGGGAATGCTGGGAAGTGGGGTGGAGGCAATAGCATGATGGGAGTCATAGTCACAGACATAGCTCACCCCCACAACTGTCCCATCAACACCACCCTGAACCATGCTCACATCACAGGGAGTGGAAAACAACTGACAAGATGGCTGACACTGGCTACTGCTGTGGGGAGCACAAGGCCCTGCTGGCAACTGTGCAACAACCAACAGCAGGTCACCACTGACTGACATCCTGAAAGACAACTTTCACTCCCTGCAATGCAAGCACAGTCCATGGTGGGATAACTGACTGGCTGGGTGGGAAGGAGGGCCGGCTGTCAACCAAATACAACCAATGCAGACCATGTTCACACCCCAACAAATACATAGAAATGCCCAAATAATGCAGGACAATGTGCTACACCAATATCAACCCCTGACTGTGACAACTTAGGACAATGCAATGTACAGGCCCGCACCCAGAGGCACAGTCACAACTGTCAGGTGTGTCAACCATTGATGCCTGCAGAAACATTACATACATTGTGTGTGTCTCCCAAAAACAGGTGATGATGGGGACACAGCAGCAGACGCTGAGTAGTCCCAGTCTCAGGCTCAAGAGGATACGGAGCTCACTGGTGTCGTACAGCCTCTGCCCTCCTCGGACGAAGAAGACCAACCTGGCACATCCGGTCAACATGCAGCACCAGCAGGACCACCAGCTGCAGCACCAGCAGGACCACCAGCTGCACCCCCTGCACCCACCCCTCCAACGACTGTCACCACAAATACCATCCCTGCCGACATGGACAGAACAAGGAGCACCACCAGCACAGGGACCCTGTACCAACGTGGGGCCATGGACACCACCACCACCACCAACCCCCAAGGGGGACCAGGGTCATCTGTGCGTGCCACTGCACGCACTGCACATGTCGGCAGGGGTGGTGGGAGGGGTGGGAGACAGAGGTCACTGCTTGCAGAGGTTGCTGGTGTGCATGATGACCCACAACTGGTACGCATAGCCGATGCGTACCAGTCCAGCACCAGAGATCTCAGCCAGGTAGTGGGGCTCCTCAGAGACATGAAACAGCAGCAGGCTGCCCATCATGCCCGCTTGGACTCACACATGTCCCGCGTGGAGTCCAAGTGGGATGCACTGCAAGAGATGACGGCGGTGCACAGGGACATATTACAATGCCTCCGCCAGATGAACAGCAACCAGTCCACACCTCCCTGTGTGCCAACAACATCTGGTGCTGAACAAACTGCAACTGCCACAGGGAGGGAGGATGACTCTGGCGGAGAGTCACCTGCACCGCAGCAGCCTGTACTTGAGGGGCCCCCCCAAAGAAGAGGGGTCGTCCGAGGAGGGGCAAGTGAGAGGCCGATGGCCAAGTGCAACCCCCAGGAAGCCTGAACCTGTTCTGGATGTTCACCTTTGCGCACAAACTGTTCACCCTGTTGACGGCAACACAACTCCCACACATGACATGGGGAGTACAAGTTGGACCAATGTCTCAGACAACTGTGGCCCCGATACTGGGGATTTTGTCTACCAGGACTTTCAATTCACCTAGGAACTTCTGATTGCAATATATATGTACAGCACTAACCATCCTATGCACTATTCACACAAATGTATCACAATAAACACACAAATACACCATACTTGCCTCTGTTGTGATTCCAACGTGGGTGCTGTCATGGGGATGATGAACTGCAAAATTACACTGTGTATGCGAACTGCAACAGCAAGTACAACACAGGCATGTGAGTAAAGGCAACGTGACACATATGATGGAGACACACCACTAGGGCTACACAACACATACACACCTAGGCCATCTGACTCATTGCCTA
The DNA here is from genome assembly GCA_963921515.1 of Calotriton arnoldi. NCBI lineage: Eukaryota > Metazoa > Chordata > Amphibia > Caudata > Salamandridae > Calotriton > Calotriton arnoldi. The sequence continues at coordinate 140,328 of CAWUFW010020390.1, forward strand.
CACTGATGTTGCCAGGGAAGACGGTGCAATGCACAGACACCACACCTATTCCCAGTTGTAGTCAAGTAGCCCACAGGTGCAGTAAGCAAATGGCAGTCAAATGTGTGACCACAGACAACGCACATCACAAAGTGAAGCACAGGTTTATTACACAGTTGCAACATGTCGTAACCACTACAGATGCAAGGTAATCCCACCTGGCAGCGGGCACACAGTCAACAACTGTAGAAGGAAGGAAGTCCATGGGTGTGGCGCACATCACCTGTAGGGACACAACAGCTACCACACAAAGCACTCCACAACTCCGGACCAGCCTACCTCAACAGACGACTCAGCTTCTACACCCCCACCCGCCAGCTCCGCTCCACCAGCCTCGCCCTCGCCACAGTCCCCCGCATCCGGAAAACGACCGCCGGCGGCAGATCCTTTTCCCACCTCGCCGCCAAGACCTGGAACACCCTCCCCACCAACCTTCGGCAGACCCAAGACCTACTGGCCTTCAGAAGACTCCTCAAGACCTGGCTCTTCGATCAGTAGCAGCACCACCCCCCTCTTCCCCCAGCGCCTTGAGACCCTCGCGGGTATGTAGTGCGCTTTATAAGTGACATGATTGATTGATTGAACAGCTACCACCCTGGAAGTACAATGATGTCGTCGGTGGACACAGTTGACCAAACGAATCTGAAAGTACCCTGTGAAGGACAGAAATGACACACAGTCAAAAGCAATGGAGAACAGGACAGAACAGCAAAACTCATGCACAATACATGTTACAAGATACCCACCCAGAACCAAGTTAGCATGTCAACACTGTTGGGGAGTACAGACCACCTGTAAGCACACATCGCTACACACATCCAGTCAAGTAGCCCATGGACACACTCCAACAGCACCAGAGCACCACCTACACATATCATGCCAACTCACATCATTGACATGACACCTCAGGATACTCACATTCAGCTAAAGAAGTTGGTGATGAGCTGTGTGCGGACATCACCCTCATCATCATCATCATCACTGGCATCGTGGTCCAGGCCAGGATCCTCCACAGGTGGCGGATGTTGGTCATTGTCATCCTGGATGAGAGGCAACTCCTTCCGCACTGCCAGGTTGTGGAGCATGCAGCAGACGATGATAATCTTGCACACCTTCGCTGGGGCATATGGGAGGGACCCTCCTGTCTTGTCGAGGCAGCGGAAGCGGCTCTTCAGGAGACCAAATGTCCGCTCAATCACTCTCCTGGTCCGACCATGTGCCTCATTGTAGCGCATCTGGGCTGGTATCACAGGGTTCCTGAGGGGTGTCAGCAACCACGGCATGTTGGGGTATCCCGAGTCACCTACGGACAGACAAGTGCACATTAGATGACTTGGAAAAGTGGGCGGAATACTACAGATCAGATCACACACAATGGCACAAAGTCAGTACACATCGACAAGCCAGGCACGCTGGTTCTGCATCTGTGCCATCATCCTGGGGATGCGACTACTCCTCATCACAAAGGCATTGTGTGCTGAACCAGGGAAACGGGCACACACGTGTGTGATGGTCATATCTGCAAGACACACCACCAGTGCATTGACCGAGTGGTAGTGCTTGCGGTTACGGTAGGCCTGCTCCTGGGCCTGTGGTGGTACCAAAGCCACATGTGTCCCATCAATGGAGCCAATGACATGCGGCATCCTCCCCAGGGCATAGAAGTCACTCTTCACGTCAGTGAGTCGTTGCAGTCTAGGGAAATAGATGTACCGGTTCAGGAATAGCAACATTGCCTCCAAAACATCGCGGAGCACACGGCTCAACATGGTCTGTGACATCCCACCAGCAGTCGCCACAGCATGTTGGAAGGTACCGGTGGCAAAGAAGTGTAGGGCTGCCATCACCTTCACCTTGGGGGTCAGCGCTGTAGGATACGGCCGGCCAGGCTGCAAATGTGGGGCCAACTGCACTGCCAAATCTTCAATCAGCTGCCTGGTGAAGCGGTACCGTCGGATGCTGTCCCGTTCCACCATCGTTGCCAGGTCTGGGAATGGTCTATGGACAGCAGGAGCCCTGCAGTGCAGAGGAGAAGAAAGCAAGATTGTCAGTCACCCCACATATGCGGCATTGAACACACTCAATATCACATCATACATCATTATGAGGCAGAACTACATGAAGTGTGCAGTTCCGTAAGGACATGTATGGTACATACATTGCCAACATCTGTCATCACGGTTCAACAAGTGGCATCAATGAGTCCCAGGTTGGCCCATTGGATATCATGAGGCCGTGTCACAGTTCCCATCTCCTGCTGCCGTGTCACAATCACCCCCCACAGTGACATGTGAGGACAGATGTGCCCCAGGCATCACAGCTCAACGACAGGTACATTCCCAGGGACCCTGTATTGCCACATGGACACTGGCATTACATGGAGTATCGTGTATACACCACAGCAAAACAACCATGACCCCCACAGGTAGTGGTCCCACTTGCCACTGCAGGACAGACATGGACGTCTGTGACACACACACGCACAACATCAAAGTCCATGCACACACAACGTGGATGTGGAGACTGTCTCCCATTGTGCACATGGAATCAGAGACATTGTAAACACTACATGCACACAGACTGTGGAGGACCATCACTATTGTGCCACTGGGACACCCTGGCTCAAACATACCGTCCCACATGGGACTCACGGGGTATGTGACATGACATACACATACACCACCGTGAAATGTGACCATGGCACATGCACAGATATGAACAGTTGCACATCACAGTGGTCATGTACACGTAACACCCAGGATCCTGTCCCCATGAACACGTGCACAGCCTGGGGGTGGCTGCCCCCAGGTGACACCCACAGGACAACATGTACACCAACATACACACAATAGGAAATGCAGCCTTACATGCCTTATGATACAGTTTGGACAGGCTGTCGTGTTGTAGGTGTGCCCCTCACTCCCTGGGAGCTATCTGTGGCTGGCATATGTTCATCTGAGACAGGCATGGTGACATATGCCAGTCACTTGTACAGGGATGCGTTGAACAGCAATGGACCGATCGGTGCACCCGGCCGGCCCATTGCATTCAATGTGTATGGGTACGCGTTGTACCCCTGTACGCGTTGAACAGCAATGGACCGATCGGTGCACCCGGCCGGCCCATTGCATTCAATGTGTGCGGGTACGCGTTGTACCCCTGTACGCGTTGAACAGCAATGGACCGATCGGTGCGCCCGGCCGGCCCATTGCATTCAATGTGTGCGGGTACGCGTTGTACCCCTGTACGCGTTGAACAGCAATGGACCGATCGGTGCACCCGGCCGGCCCATTGCATTCAATGTGTGCGGGTACGCGTTGTACACCTGTACGCGTTGAACAGCAATGGACCGATCGGTGCACCCGGCCGGCCCATTGCATTCAATGTGTGCGGGTACGCGTTGTACCCCTGAACGCGTTGTACCGCAATGGACCGATCGGTGCGCCCGGCCGGCCCATTGCATTCAATGTGTGCGGGTACGGGTTGTACCCCTGTACGCGTTGAACAGCAATGGACCGATCGGTGCGCCCGGCCGGCCCATTGCATTCAATGTGTGCGGGTACGCGTTGTACCCCTGTACGCGTTGAACAGCAATGGACCGATCGGTGCACCCGGCCGGCCCATTGCATTCAATGTGTGTGGGTACGCGTTGTACCCCTGTACGCGTTGAACAGCAATGGACCGATCGGTGCACCCGGCCGGCCCATTGCATTCAATGTGTGTGGGTACGCGTTGTACCCCTGTACGCGTTGTACCGCAATGGACCGATCGGTGCGCCCGGCCGGCCCATTGCATTCAATGTGTGCGGGTACGCGTTGTACCCCTGTACGCGTTGAACAGCAATGGACCGATCGGTGCGCCCGGCCGGCCCATTGCATTCAATGTGTGCGGGTACGCGTTGTACCTCTGTACGCGTTGAACAGCAATGGACCGATCGGTGCACCCGGCCGGCCCATTGCATTCAATGTGTGCGGGTACGCGTTGTACCCCTGTACGTGTTGAACAGCAATGGACCGATCGGTGCACCCGGCCGGCCCATTGCATTCAATGTGTGCGGGTACGCGTTGTACCCCTGTATGCGTTGTACCGCAATGGACCGATCGGTGCGCACCCATTGTCAATGGTCTCAGCCTGGCAACGGACGCTTGTCGAAATTCGAACGAGTCGGTTGCTGGAAATTCAGTTGGTCACCCACAACAATGTTGCAAAATCATGTATGTCATGAAGTTGAAGATTTGAAGGATGCTGTGGGCGTGTATTGGTGCTGCTATTCCATGGATTGGCCAGATTCAGAAGATGCAAACGACTTGGACCTATCACTTTGGACACATGGGACAGTATCTGCCTCTGCAGCACATATATATTGCTGGCTGTTCCCCTGAGAGCTCACTTGCCTGCACTACATGCTCCAGGACGACATCTGCCACTGCACTGCTGCTGTCTCTGCCCCCTCTGGACCCTGCAATGGCACGTACTGTGGAGAGAGCCCCAGCCTTCAGCCTTGAGGAGAACCAGGCCCTGCTGGACAGCCTACTTCCACAGTACAGCAAGCTGTATGGGACACCAGGGGAGCAGGTGAGTGTTCTGTGCACTGCCTTTCTGAATGTGCATTTTGTCTGACTAGCAAGGCTGAAAGTCTGCACGCCACTGGCTAGCAGGCTCACTGAGTAGTTGTCACCCCCATAGTGTGTAGTGACATGCACTGGACAGGTATGGTGCAGTGACAGTGCATTTGAACAAGGTTTTACTTCCCATGCAATGATACCATGTAGTGACTTCTGGCAAACTGTCCATGGGCAGCGTTGCACTGCCTGTGTACATCATGTGCCCCTGTGATTGAGACATGTATATACAACTGTGTCATGCACGGATATGTTGCATGTGTAGTTATGGCCTTTTCACTTTGTCATCCTCACAGGTTAATGCCCATCGGAAGCAGGAGATCTGGAAGGACATCGTCCGGGCTGTCCGGTCCGTGGGGGTCTACAAGCGCCGGATCCGCAACTGCCAGAAGAGGTGGCAGGACCTTCGGGGCTGGACCCGGAGGATTGCACGGGTCCAGCTGAAGCTGTCGCCTCCTCACAGGAGGGGCGGAACATGGACCCTGACCCCCACATGCTCCAGATCCTGGCGGTGGTGTTTCCAGACCTGGATGGGCAGCTGAAGGCCAGACAGCAGCAAGGAGGGGGTGAGTCAAAGACTGCACTGTGAACTCTGTATTACATGCTATGTGCCCTCCTCTGGCCTGGTTAAACTGCCACAGTACAGCAGTCATGTTGTCCAGGAGCCATGTCCCTCTATTGTGCACTGCCCACTCCTCATCTGATACCCAGGTGTGGCCCTTACATTCAGGGAATTGTGTCACTTGGGACTGTGTCCTTGCAGTTTGCTTCACTCAAGGTGGGGGACAGCATCTGTTTCCCTGACTCTGTTGTGGGCATCATGGGTGGGTCCATTGTTCACACAACGCCTGTGTTCGGACATGTAATCTGCGTGTTGCTTTGTTATGCGGTCCACTTGCTGAGCTGAGCCACCACATGTGCCTGGGGTATCTGGCAAACACCCATGCAGCGGGTGGGAACAATGTTTGGGCCCCAGGAGTGTGCAGATTACATGTGTCACACATACATAGCCAGCTATCCACTGTCCAGGGCTCATCCCTCATTCATGTGGGGCAGGACAGTCATGCCTACTCCAGCCCATCCAATACACCGGTACTCCCACTCCTGTGTATCAGCTGACACGTTGTGCGCAGTGATTTGACCCCTCAGGTGTCTGCCTCTGTGTCAGTGTGCTGTGGATTTGTTGCCAGGACTGCTGGGGTGTTTCTCGGTTGGGGCTCAGCATGCCACTGGAGATGTGACCATAGGAGACGATACTTGTGTGTCACATAGGTGTTTGATCATCTGTCCGTGCAGACTGGGGTATGCGAATGTGAAGTTCAGGCAGCTGTTTCCCATTCACAGCAGATTGTGAGGGGCTCAGGTTCAGAGGGTAGTGTCACAGGTCTCCCATATGTCCAATCGGTATGACCTGGACAGATGAGGGTTAAGATGCTGTGTTGTGTGGGGGATGTACATGTGCACTTGTGCAGCTCCAGGACTTGCATTTCCCATGACCTACTATTGTGACACAGTGCAGAGTGTTGTTGTCTGGCTGCCAAGTCATACATCACTGAGACAGTGATGTATGACTTAGCAGTCATGCCTCCGCCATGGCATGTGTCTACTTATTGGTGATCCTGCAGGGGAGTGACATGTGCTACATGCACACCATTGTGGCGATGGCTATCAGGACATGGGTGCATCATGGTGTCTGTCGCTGGTATGCATCACATGCATTTCCTATTTGACTCTGGGCATCCCTTTCATCCGGAAACCTGTACTGACTCAGTGGCAAGAGTTGTGATGTGTGCATGTCCACATGCTACACCGTGTCCTCTGCACTGTCCAACTACTGTGTAGGTGGTGCATGTGTCCACACTGGGGTGTTGCTATCCAACAGACACCAGACAGATGGGTGCAAGGCCATGTGGGATGTGAGTGCCATGGTTGGCATCAGACTGACAATTGGCTTCTCCTGTTCAGTTAGGGCACTTTTAGCAATGTTCAACTAATGATGCCAGGGCTTGCTCTGTAATGTGCTGTGCTCACAGTGGTGTGTGCGTTTGGTGCAGGTGACTGATGTCTGTCTGTTTCCCCATTGTTTGCAGATACATCCACGGCCACGGAAGGGGACAGCTCCACGGACCAGGAGGAGCCGGAGAGCCAGACTGGGTCAGCAGCCGAGGAGTGGTCGGAGGGACCCAGTGGCACAGAGGGCGAGGGGAGCCACACCGAGGAGTCCTCAGCAGCATCCACCTCAGCTGAGGACCACAGTGGCTCGGAGGATGACTCCCTTATGGAGGCGGGTGTCAGCAGCCACCACACCCCAGCTAGTGTTGCTGTCCCCGCCACCACCAGCACCACTACCGCCCTCCCATCGGCTCCCATTCCCCAGGTCCGTGGAGGCTCCCATGTTCGGGAGCGTGTCTCCTTTGGGCCAGGCACCGCACCCCCTGCCCCTGTGTCCCCTGCTGCCCTGAGTGAGGAGTCTGTGTACCTCCTTCGCCAGCTCCATGTAGGGCAGACAGCCATGCTGAGTGTCCTCCATGCGCACACCGCTCTGTTGACTCAGCTGGTGTCGTTCATGGAGGGCATCTCATCGGGCATGTCTGACCTACAGAGGGGCAATAGGTCCATGGACTCCTCCCTGACGGCAGCAGTGTCCCTCCTCAGACAGTCCCTCACCCCTCCTGCCTCTGCTCCATCCACACTCCCCAGCACCTTACCCGTCCCAAGCACACACACACCGGCACAGGCACACACCAGCACACACATGTCCAGCACACAGACACACATGCCACAAACAAAACGCACACGCACGCACAGTCAGGGGACTGAAACCAGACTCACAGGGGATGGGGCCCTGGAACACACACACGCATCCACGAGCACTGCGCAGTCCTCAGTTGCCTCTCCCTCCAAAGCACCCTCCCTTGCCTCACCTGCAACCCCAAAGACCCAGCGGCTCGTCCTCAGTGACCTCGGCCTCTTCCCCTCCGATCCAGCTGATACAGCATTCAGGGGAAGAGGAAGCCCACCCACACGGAGCAGAGTGCCCCTCGCCCCCGGACACCCTCCCCCAGGCGCAGACAGACTGAGGCCCCCACCCGCAAGTCCCCCGGAGTCGTAAGAGCAAGACCCCGCCGCCGCCCTGCAGCTCAGGCACCAGGTCTCCTTCCTCCATCCCTCAGGCCCCCACTCCACAGGTGCCCCCACCACACCCTGCCCCAGGTTCCCCCACCCACAGATATACCATCCCCAAGAGGATCCGGCCTTCTCCCCCTGCCACTTGCTCTCCCGGCACCACACCCCGCTGCGCTTGTCTGTGCCACTGATGTGGTGAGGGTGACCTCCCCTCTGTCCAGCCCACCTTGCCTGTTCCCCATTCTCCTCCCCTGGTGGTAGGCACTGCAGTGGAGTCCACTACCACCCTGTCTGACTTGGGCACTGCAGTGGCGGACCTGTCCACTCCATCTGCAGGGTCCACTGCAGTCGTGCCGGCACCCACAACATCTGATTCATGCCCCCCAGTTGTGCCGGCACACACCATGTCAGACACCTCCACTGCAGTTGTCAGTGGCTCTCCAGCACCCACCACCCCTTCCCTGCCTCCTCCTGGTGAGCCCTGATCCTGTCCCTGCGGTGCCTGGCCTGCCCCCGGTTGCCCCTCCTAGTGGATTGTCCCTGGTTTTGTGCAGTGCAGGCATGCGTAGGGTGACATCTGCCACTGTCACCCTGTTTGGACTTTGACAATGGACTGGCCATTGGCCTTTGTGTTTTTTCTGGACTTTCACTTTTAAACACACATATGCTGAATAAAGCAACTTTCTGTTCTCTAGTGCTTATGCTTCTGATGTACATGTTGTTGATGATGCTAACCATGCCCTTGCTGCAGTGATGGTGATATTTGGTCTCATGATAATGAAGTGTTACTGTGCAGGAACACATGTGGTCCAGGGGGAATGTGTCCTATCCTGTGGTGTATCCATGTCATCCATAGCAGCATCTGAGGGTGTCATGTGTTCAGTATTTGGCAATGGGATTTCCTACTTACATTAGCAATTTCACATCTGTGGCTTCCACCCCTGCACATCTGTTGTGCCTGCCATTGTTCAATTTGTCTACTTCCCTGACCGTGTGGCCATCTACACTGGACATGCAGGTTTGGGCATCAATGGGGAAGGACTCATCTGTGTTGTCAGTGCAACATTGCTATACAAGTGTGTTGGATCTGTGCTGATGATTTCGTTGGCACTCCCATGACCAGGCTGATGTGACGGGAGCCTTCATTTGGTGCTAATTGTTGATTGTGTGACCAAGTGCTCAGCTGACATGATGGGGCCCTACTGAGGCAACATATGGCACAGCTTTCCTCACACAGGAGTGGAGTCCCCTCATGGCAGTGTGTACTCCTGTGACATTGCCTGCGCCCAAGGTGTGTGTTGTATGAGCATGTCTGTGTGTTCACTTCCATTTTGCTGTGCATGCTGTGATCCCTAGTGTTGTACCTGTTTGTGATGCTTGCTGAGTTGACCTATGTTCCCCCAAAGTCTTCTCCCTGGGTTCTCTATGATGTGGGTGCATGGCACATTACTGGTCATCAGGGTGTCACCCATAGGTGTGTTTGCTGTCAGGGCTGAGTTTGTGTGCAGACGCAGATGGGTCACAGTCAGGTTTCCCCTTGGCACTTGTTGTTTGCACCTGTCATGTGATTTCCAGTTTGTGTTATCTTTCAGTGATTGTGACACGTTGTGTGTGTGACTGCTGGCACTCCTCAGGGTCCGGGCTGCAATGTTGGTTGTTGTCTATGTGTGTTCTTTGTGGGTGACCTTGGCTTCTTCATTGGTGTGTGACTGTGGCTGGGATCCCATTGGTTGGTGTGGTATTGCCGTCATGTCCATGTACAGCGTAGTGTGCAGTGTGTCAGACATTCAGGAGTCTTGTTGAGTGGCCATGTGTGATGTGTTTCTGCACCTTGGTTCCCACCCACCACCCTGGAATTGTCATGGGTGCATGTGCAATGTCACCAGTGCATGTGTGCTTCACTGCTGCACATTGTTGGAGGTCGAGGTGTGTGGTGTTGAGTGTGTGCAGATGAGAGTTGTTGCCCGGCTAGACCCCTGCCTCCATGTTGGCCTTGGCTTACTGGCCGTGCTGATTGATTAGTGCTTGTGTAGGTGTGATGGTAGTTTGTTGCTCAGGACACATGACTGTGGTTCACAGTGTGAACGACATTTAGCTTTCTCATCACAGTGGGATTGTAATGCAGCCCAGGGTCACCACATTGTGGGGGCCCTGGGGGTAGTGCTGTGGTGTGTCTGTGTCTTGCTGTGTCAGTTGCTGTTCCTACGTGCCTGTGTGACATGTGTGATTTGTGCTCCCTCTCATCTGACAATGCCTGATTGCCCACATAGGGGATTTGGATCCATGAGTTACCTTTGTGTGGCATTGTATGCACATCTGTATAATTGGTATTCAGGCCTCCTCCTGTGTTGTGTGGTTGCCTGGGGACACTGGAACACCCCCCCCCATCACCTGTTGTGTTTGATATGCAGTGTGAGGCTGCCTGTTTGTGTTTGTGCATCTGCACCACTGCATTGGCATATCTTTAGTGTGCCATTGGCTGTATGTTGTTTGGTGGGTTTCCCCTGCTGTCCCTGGGACTCCTAGGTCATCAGTCAGCACAATGATCATGGTTTGTGTGTCCCATTGCTGCCATGGTATGGTATCTGTTCACCTCACATCTACAGTCTCCACAGGGTATCTGCATTTGTGTGCCCATTGGTGCAAATATGTGGGTCTGCATTCTGATGGTCACTTCTGTCATTGTGTCATTGATGAATGTTGACAGTGTCAGCCCCCATGGGTGTTGTTTGTCTGCACATGGCCAAAGGTATGTCTTATTTGCACTGCAGTATTTGCCTCCCCCAATCTATGTTGCAATGGGACACATGCACTACTTTGCCACTGATGTGTTTTATGTTCTGTGACCAGGAATCATCCATGCAGTTTGGCAGTTGCAGCTTTTTCTTTGTCAACACTTACATTTTGGTCACTGTGATGATGGGGGTTTGGACCCCATTGCCACACTGTTCAAAATGTGCTTCAGCTATGGACCCCACACTTACATTTTGGTCACTGTGATGATGGGGGTTTGGACCCCATTGCCACAATGTTCAAAATGTGCTTCAGATATGGACCCCACACTTACATTTTGGTCACTGTGATGATGGGGGTTTGGACCCCATTGCCACACTGTTCAAAATGTGCTTCAGCTATGGACCCCACACTTACCTTTTGGTCACTGTGATGATGGGGGTTTGGACCCCATTGCCACACTGTTCAAAATGTGCTTCAGCTATGGACCCCACACTTACCTTTTGGTCACTGTGATGATGGGGGTTTGGACCCCATTGCCACACTGTTCAAAATGTGCTTCAGCTATGGACCCCACACTTACCTTTGGTCACTGTGATGATGGGGGTTTGGACCCGATTGCCACACTGTTCAAAATGTGCTTCAGCTATGGACCCCACACTTACCTTTTGGTCACTGTGATGATGGGGGTTTGGACCCCATTGCCACAATGTTCAAAATGTGCTTCAGCTATGGACCCCACACTTACATTTTGGTCACTGTGATGATGGGGGTTTGGACCCCATTGCCACAATGGTCATGGCCTGCTTGCATTGTGGGGGCCACACACATATGTGTGGCACATGTGATAGGGGGTCACATTGTATGTTCAAAGTCATGTTCAGTGTTGTAGGCATTTGACACAGTCTACACACGCTTGTCATGGTGTTGGGGGATGTCTTTTTCTTGCATTCCCTAGGTTGTGGTGTGCTGGTTGTGTCATGCATTGTCCATCCTATGAGTGGGGGTGGTGTTGGTGGTAGGCATCCAGCCCCCCATGGGTAGAGGTGGTAGTAGTGACAGGCATCCAGCCCCCCCTGGGTAAGGGTGGTAGTAGTGGTAGGCATCCAGCCCCCCCTGGCTGAGGGTGGTGGTGGTGGTGGGCATCTGGCACCCCCATGGCTAAGGGTGGTAGTAGTGGTAGGCATCCATCCCCCTGGCTTAGGGTGATAGTAGTGGTAGGCATCCAGCCCCCTGGGTAAGGGTGGTAGTAGTGGTAGGCATCCAGCCCCCTGGGTAAGGGTGGTAGTGGTGGTGGGCATCTGGCACCCCCTGGCTAAGGGTGGTAGTAGTGGTAGGCATCCAGCCCCCCTGGGTAAGGGTGGTAGTGGTGGTGGGCATCTGGCACCCCCATGGCTAAGGGTGGTAGTAGTGGTAGGCATCCAGCCCCCTGGCTTAGGGTGATAGTAGTGGTAGGCATCCAGCCCCCCTGGGTAAGGGTGGTAGTAGTGGTAGGCATCCAGCCCCCTGGGTAAGGGTGGTAGTGGTGGTGGGCATCTGGCACCCCCTGGCTAAGGGTGGTAGTAGTGGTAGGCATCCAGCCCCCCTGGGTAAGGGTGGTAGTGGTGGTGGGCATCTGGCACCCCCATGGCTAAGGGTGGTAGTAGTGGTAGGCATCCAGCCCCCTGGCTTAGGGTGATAGTAGTGGTAGGCATCCAGCCCCCTGGGTAAGGGTGGTAGTAGTGGTAGGCATCCAGCCCCCTGGGTAAGGGTGGTAGTGGTGGTGGGCATCTGGCACCCCCTGGCTAAGGGTGGTAGTAGTGGTAGGCATCCAGCCCCCTGGGTAAGGGTGGTAGTAGTGGTAGGCATCCAGCTCCCCTGGGTAAGGGTGGTAGTGGTGGTGGGCATCTGGCACCCCCTGGCTAAGGGTGGTAGTAGTGGTAGGCATCCAGCCCCCCCTGGGTAAGGGTGGTAGTAGTGGTAGGCATCCAGCCCCCCCTGGGTAAGGGTGGTAGTTGTGGTAGGCATCCAGCACCCCTGGGTAAGGGTGGTAGTGGTGGTGGGCATCTGGCACCCCCCTGGCTAAGGGTGGTAGTAGTGGTAGGCATCCAGCCCCCCCTGGGTAAGGGTGGTAGTGGTGGTGGGCATCTGGCACCCCCATGGCTAAGGGTGGTAGTAGTGGTAGGCATCCAGCCCCTGGCTTAGGGTGATAGTAGTGGTAGGCATCCAGCCCCCCTGGGTAAGGGTGGTAGTAGTGGTTGGCATCCAGCCCCTGGGTAAGGGTGGTAGTGGTGGTGGGCATCTGGCACCCCCAGCACACAACTTGCCCCAAATAAGAGA